>VMDO01005927.1:0-106227 GCA_007922755.1 Pedetes capensis | reverse complement strand
GGAAGGGATTATCAAAGACTATCAAAGGGAGTACTGATATAAAAATAGTAGTTTGTATTAGATTTTATCCAGTTAGATATTGCTTTAAAATTTTTTTAATCACACACAATTCAGGATATTAACATGCTAAGAAAAGGCTGAAGTAATTTCTATTGTATATCAACAATACAAAAATTAAAGAATGAAAATTATAAAAATATTAATTTATTCAAATGAATAGTATTAAATATAAAGAGAGAGAAGGAGAATAATGAGTTTCATATGGACTACTTTAAGTCTTGAAATTCTGGGTAATTCTAGAATTTTTTTAACTTACAAATATTTCTCAAAAGGCCTAGGTAAATTTTAGAAGTCAAAAAAAGACTAGATTTCACTAATTTCCTCTAGTTTCTTTGGCTATCAGGACCACCTATACCCCATCTCCAAGACTCTCTGCTTTCAGTGAAGAATTATAATTTCAGTTGTTCACACATAGACCATCAAAGAAAAGCCACAATAACCACTATAAAGATAACTTCCCCCATGGCTCAAATCCGAAGTTACACTCTTATTATTTGAGATTCATCTTTCATCAAGATTTATTTCAGTCCCTTTGAATTGGTACATTACCAGAGCGGGTTGATAACCGTGATAATTTGTTTTAGCCTGAAAAAATATACATATATGTATGAATTTTCACTAACATGAAAATCCCAAGGAAGACAAGTTATTTCCAACTTATTGACATTTAGTCACTTGGAGAGAAACTGGCACATTCATTCCAAACTAATTAATTTTTGCTGAAAACACTCAGAGGTCTGTTTCCCCGAAGCAGCCCTGGGAGCCGCGTGCAGCGCCAGCGAGGGCATACTTCATCCGACATCATTACTTTCCCATTAGGCAACAGGTGGCTGTTAATATGAAATGTTAAACTAACACCGAAATGAAATCCCTGCACAATCAGTGATTTTGAACAGTACAGAAGCGTTTGAAAGTCTGAGCACTGCTCATTTGTCTAAACAAGCAAGCCTTCGTCCCAAACTCTCCAGCGAGAGCAAACAAGACATTGACACCAGCTTTAAAAGTCATTTTCAAACTTGTTATTTTGTAGGAATTAATTCACCTGGAAAAGTGATGTGTAGAACTGGAATCCTTTTAGCTTAAAATAGGGTAAACACAATACTGTGATAGTCCACCATGACTACGGGAGCCCTAGTGCGGATTTCATGGGGTACATTTTATTAACTACTGCTAAAAAAAAGTTTTTTAAGCGCCGAGCGCTGTGGCGCACTCCTTTAATCCCAGCGGCTCTGGAGGCGGAGGCCGGAGGATCGCAAATTCAAGACCAGAGGCAGTCTGTGTAATTTAGGGAGACACTGTCTCAAAAAAAAAAAAAAAAAAAAAAAAAAAAAAAAAAAAAAAAAAAAAAAAAAAAAAAGGAGGGGGGCTGGGGGCGCAGCTCAGTGGTCCAGCACTTGCAAAGCGTGCAGGAGCGAGGCCCTGGGTTGAACCCCAAGTACCGAAAAAAAAAATTAATTAAAAATAAATTTTAAAAAAACCTTTTTATGCCCATCAAGTTACTAAATGGAACACATCCTCTGCTAACCATGGTGCCAAAAACCCTTGATGAACGGTGACCCTAGCTCATACACACATCAGTCCTTGTACCTGGCGCATTCAGCTAGCTGTAATCCAAGCTCACAATGGCTTGAGGCACAAGTCAAAACCAGGGGTTATTCTAAAAAACCTACATTTATGCTTTCTTGATTCTGCTTTAATATTTTGCCTTTAGTCTCTGTAAAAAACAATTTATAAGAAAAGCTACATTTTGTAAAATTTTTAGCATAGATGTTATGCATTAGGTTGTTTGATATGAGTTAACACAAAAACCCTCATGGAGACGTGATGTTCTTGAGAAATTGAAATGCTTATTCACATCAGATTATGAGACTAGATAATCTGCCATGGTTTCCTGTTAACCTTGATTACTAGAAAGCTTTTATATTTTCTAGAGTAAGTATTTCCTGTCTCTCTCTTCTTATTGTGTTTTTATTTTGTTGCTGTTGTTGTTGTTGTTGTTTTGTTTTTGTACCAGGGATTAACCCCAGGACCTTGCACATGCTTAGCAAGCACTCTTCCTACTGGTTCCCAGCCTCCACCCTTTTTAGATTTTATTTTGAGACAGTGTCTCACTAAATTGCTCAGTCTGGACTTGAACTTTCTATTCTCTTGCCTCAGTCTCCCAAATAGCTGAGATTACAGGCATGTGCCACTATGTGCAGCTTCTGGTCACTCTTATATATTCTTTCTTTTTTCTTTCTTTCTTTCTTTTTTTTTTCTTGGTGGTAGTAGTTAGGGATTGAACCCAGGTCCTTGACCATACTCTACCACTGATAGGAAACCCCAGCCCATTTTTTACTTTTTATTTTGAGACAAGGTCTCACTAAGTTATACAGGCTGCCTCTGACTTCAAACTTGCTGTCCTGCCTCAGCCTCCCAAGTCATTAGGATTAAAGGTATGCACCACCATGCCCAGAGGTTTTCTTAAAGGTTATACTGTAAGACTTTTCAAATTATTTTTGGAGAAAATTAGGTATGGGGAATAAATGTATGTAACCAATACTTTAATATTCATTTATATATATTACTTCTATGAAAACAAATAGTTATAGCACAGAAAATTTAGAGAATTTTTGTACAGATTTGATGAGATATGCTCTTTGCTTTTTTTTTTTTTGTCTCAAGTGTCCAAGGAGAATATAAGTCTTAAGTGTTTATGAAAAACCTGTTTACCTTTCTGATTCCCAGAGTTACCAGCAAATATTTTACATTAGTTATGATGACCATATAAGCAACTTCTTTCACATGAAAGGACTCTTATTTTGATGGCTTTTGGTTCCACATCAAAGTCACAGGTTGGTTTCACTGACTTCTCGGATTACCATCTCACTGTGACAACCTGGATTTATTTTGAGAGTCATACACGAGTTCCCTGGATGTGTTCCCATTTTCATGTTTTGTAGTGAGCAAAAGGAGCACTACGGCTACTATTCAGTTTTAACCAGAACTCAAGGAGCGCACACACACACAAACACACAAAGCTATTTTCAAAGAAAGATTTGTCACTGTCAATGGTACTTCTTAATATAATGTACCAATAAAGATGACTTCAAAATTAGAATTTTCGACTTCCCCTTCCTCTGCTGCTGCTGCTGCTGGTGCTTCTGCTTCTGCTTCTGCTTCTCCTTCTTCTTCTGCTTCTGCTGCTGCTTCTGCTGCTTCTTCTGCTGCTTCTTCTGCTTCTTCCTCTTCTTCTCCCCCCCTCCTCTTCCTCCTTCTTCTTCTTCCTTTTCCTCCTCCTCTTCTTACTCCTCCTCCTCCTTCTTACTTTTCAATACTTGGGGTTGACTCCAGGGCCTCGCACATGCTAGACAAGTGTTCTAACACTGAGCCGTACCCACACCCCCCTTTCTAAACTTTTCTATTTTGACAGAGTCTCACTAAGTTGCATAGGCTGCCTCTGGCCTCAAACTTCTCTACATTCTTTCCTCAGCCCTCAGAGTAGCTGGGATTACAGGTGTACTCCATGGCCTTCCACTTAAAATATTCTAAGCAAAGTAGAATTATTGGGCCAGGTGTGGTAGTGCACACTGTAATCTCAAAATTTGGGAGTTTGAGGCAAAAGGATCTTGAATTCAAGTCCAGCCTGGGCTATATAGCAAGACCTTATAAAAAAAAAAAAAGTAGAATCATTGTATTAAGTGACCAACTTCTCAAGTTAACTGCTTTAAAATATGTCCTGTTCATTTAGATATCTGATCCAAATGTATTTCTCTTAGAAGTCTCAAAGCTTCAGAAGTACTTTCTATAAACCAAGTGTGGTACCCACTCCCATAATCCCAGTGACTTGGGAGGTGGAGGCAGGAGGATTGCCCAAAGACAGAGGCAGCCTGTGTAGCTTAGCAAGACACTATTTCAGGATGAAAAAACTTAATGGGGTGCATGTCTGTGGTAAAGTACTTGCAAAGTATGTGCAAAGGCCCTGGGTTCAACCCCCATGTACAGTAAGGAAGGAAGGAAGGAAGGAAGGGAGGGAGGGAGGGAGGGAGGGAGGGAGGGAAAGAAAGGAAGGAAGGGAAGGGAAGGGAAGGGAAAGGTAGGGAAGGGAAGGGAAGGAAAGGAAAGGAAAGGAAAGAAAAGAAAAACAATGCTTCCTATAAAGATCATAAAGTTAGAAGCCAAATTTTTGACCTACTTAAGTGATCAGATATGTGTGTGCATGCATGTGTATGTGTTTGATCATGCATTTGCATGCTGCACATACCACAACAGCAGCCCATGTATATATTTGACTTGTGGGACCAGTGAGGTATAAATTCAAACTTGAGAAACACTTGCAAGAAGCCTGCACTACCTCAGGCTGATTGGAACTGTGAAGAACAAATACATATATTCTTTAAGCTTGTGTAACATTTGTATTCAATGAACTTTAATACAAAAAATACACCACCCTTCCCTTGATAGAACGTCTTGTGAAGACCTGGGTTTGTTAAGTTATGTTCTCAGTTTCACCAAGTTCCTTTGATGCAAATGAGCCTGCCTACCCAGGCTGCTGTCTCTTCCCGCCAGGATGCCTATTGCTCAGTTAGATTAGGTTTGTATCAATTTGAGAACTTTGCCAAGATCACAAGCTTCTAGAGAAAACTTTCTTTTTAATTTCCTTTTCTGTCTGAAGTAAATCTTTAACTGTCAAAAGTATTAAAAGGGAAGTAATTTTTCACAGAAGCATTTGTGAAAATTGCAGAGTCTTCGTGACCGGAAACAGCAGCTGATAGTAACTCACATAAGGACGCATTTCAAACAGCTAATCTAGTGAGGCTTTCTAAAAATATTAATAATAGAATCCCAGTGATTTAATTTCCCTACATAAGGATAACGCAAGCTCACTGACTCCGTGCGTCACTGGGTTCTGGTTGCTAGGAAATCCATGAATAGAACCTAATATGCATTCAGCAACAGGCGGTCAACGCCATTTATCTCCATGGATGCTCCTTCGATTGCCTCTGAAATGACATTAAGATAACTTTGAAGTATTCAAGTCAAGTCAGAGTCGGTGAACACACAGGAAGCAAGCCATTTTTGGACAGCCACCTGGACTTCCTGCTCAGCCCTTTGTAGTGCATATCCTCACGTATACTCAATGCAGATAAGGATGTTGGTGCTGTGGTCATATAGTGAGGGGCAGGTGAGAGACAAAGCAGGGTGAAAAAATGTAGGATTTGGAGGCAGATGCATCTAAGATCAAATTCCAGGTCAGCAATTTACTGGTTTGGGTACATCAATGTTTCTGAGTCTCATTTACCTCTTTTATGAAATGAAAATATTACCCATTGCACGGAATGCTATTAAGCACGAAACATCCTGTATCTAAAACCCTTGACACATGACAACAACACAATTAGTGACATCTCAATAATAATAGTAGTAGAAGTAGTAGGATTCATAGAATTGTAGCAGCAGAAGTAGAAGAGGCATTATTTCTATCAGAACTACTAACTACCACCATAGCAACTACTATTAATGTAACTACAAATAGCTACGTAAGGGAGGAATCCTTTAGTTTGAAAGTCTTGCAACTATCATTGTGACCTAAAAGTAAATAAAAAGAGATGTGATTCTATGGAGTAGTTAATAAAGAGCCCCAAAGAAGTCAGTTTCACTAAATTTCACTACATTTAGCTTTAGTATCAGTCTTGCCTTGGGAAACCACAGATGTCAATGATGATGCCACCACAGGGTTGGACAGTTTATTGATGATGACACTTTGATTTTTGTTTTGTTTGAACTGAAAACCTGGGTCCCCTAATACACATTAGGGAGAATTCCTTATTTTTATAGTTGAGTAGTCATCAAGACAGAAATAACAAGGACTTAAAATGAATATACTCCTTCCATCTCTGCTGGCAGGGATGGCCCTCAGATTTTATCAGTTGGTCCAGAAAAAACACTTTAAAGGACTTGGTTGTTAATATATTTGAAGGGTCTACACAAATCCAAACAGGTGACTTTCCACACAGCCAGCAAGCAGAAAGAGAAGCTGCATAATCCCTTTGATTTTTTTTTTTTTTTTTTTTTTGCCAGTACTGGAGGTTGAACCCAAGGCCTCACACATGCTAGGGAAGTGCTCTACCACTGAGCCGTACCCTTGGCCATTTTTGTTTTTTTGTTTTTTGTTTTTTGTTTGTGTTTTGTTTTATTTTGTTTGTCTTTTGTTTTTGACACAGAGTCTTGCTAACTTGCACATGCTGCCTCTACCCTCAAACCTGCAATCCTCCTGCTTCAGGCTCCTAAATAGCTGGGATTATAGGCATGTGCCATGGTGCCTGGCTAATCCTTGTGATTTTGAAAAATAAACTTTTCCGTATTTTTCCAACACAACTTGAAGCTCCATGAACTCATTGCTTTGCTCATTCCAAGTAAAGTCCTAAGTCTATGTCCTTTCAAGACCCTGCACCAACACAAGCACCTCAAAACTCTAGATAAAGACTCACTAGATTTTCAGTCATGGAAATAAAGACTTTTTTCTTCAAAGGACCTTAGCAGATGGTGCTGTGGCAGAATTGTCTTATAGATACGAGAATCAGGGAAGGATTGCCTTCTACTTCTTCTGCTTCTCCAACTGGAAATTCTGTCTTGGCATTATATTTGGCAATATTTAAAATATGTTGGGCATGTGACAGTACATAAAAAAAATTTGTTAAGGAAAGATAGATTATGATGATTACAGCAAATTTGTATAGCATCTCAAGTTGGTCTCCTTTCTTCCTTCCTGCACTATTCTACTCATATAGAGTGTCACATCATGTCTCCCAACTGCATGCAAATTCCTAAGACATAGAACACCTATCCACTACAGAGTCTCCTCTAGTCTTGGAAGTGCTCTATCAATGGCTCCAGCCTCATCACCAGTCCTGTACCAATTTTGTCTAGGGTAGATAACATAACAAGCTATTTTATACTAAGATGTTAAAGATTGATAGCCATTTCATTTATTCAGAACCAGTTACTGTCTGGAGTCACAGGGTGTGGCAGAAAGACCTTTATATCAAATTAAAAAGAGCCAAAATTCTAACCTTCTCTTCTTGAAGACTTGGGGAGGGGAGCTGGGGCAAGGACCACAGATTTTGTTCCGCATTTGAAGAAAGTCAAAGAACTCTAGGGAAGTAAAAACTAATGAAAGAGGATACCTGTCAAATATACACAACACACTGGGATCTACACTTGGTGATCACACAGAAGTCACTGAAGCATTGGTTGAGAAGAGTTATACCATCAGCAATCATCAGAGTTGGGAATCAAGGAATAATACCCAGGAGTCAAGGACTACATCAGTTGTACACGGGAGAATAAAAACAGGAAGACAACTCTACCTCTACTCTCTTTACCCAGCTCAAGGAAAGCATGGGAGGATGAACAAAGTCACTGTTTATGGAAGACAAGAGAAAGGGCTGCAGCATAGCCATCTCTCTGACTCTATGCTATCAGAGCATTTGGCTATGGACTCTGCTCTGATCTCTCATGAAAATTTTTATCTAGTTTAACTTCAGAAAGTATGTCCAGGTTTACACACATGTCAAAAGTACTTGTGAATAGGCTCAGGAGAGACCTAGGAACATGGAGATACCAGTGCCAACAGAGAAATCCCATTTTTTAATGATTTGTTGTTGTTGTTGTTAGGTGCCGTCGAGTTGGTCTCCTACTCATAGTAACCCTCATAGGGTTTTCAATGGCTGACTGTCTCAGGATTGCCTTGGGAATGGATTGCCAGCCCCTTCTCCCATTTTTGTGGTGCTGGGAATTGGACTCGGAACCTCAGAGACTGCAGCGCAGAGCTCTACCAACTGAGCTAAACCCCAGCCCACAATGATATTTTACTACCTACTATTTTTTTAACTAAGTGACATAGTTGGGTTTCAACCAGTGAAAACTGCAAACTGGAAAAATGATAGACCTTAACAGAGTATAGAACAGGTAACTGAGTCACAGAGCTGGGAAAATACTGGTCCAACGCCACACGCTGATAACAGCAGTGGAGAACTGGTCCCCCACTTCCCTTTCAGAGCCATTTTCAGGCTCTACCAGGAGTTTTTTGTTGTGTGCCACCAAATTGGGATCAACTCATAGCAACCTTAAGTACAACAGAATGAAACATAGCCAGCACTGTGCCATGCACACAATCTTTTTGTTTGAGGTCATTGTTGCAGACACTGTTTCTTATTTTGAGTGGAGCCACAACACCAAAAGGAGGTCCCAGGGGCTTTACTCCATTCATGTCATTAAGGTCGACTCTACTTTGAGGAGGCAGCTCCTCCCCAGTTGTTTCTTGAATGCCTTCCAGCCTCAGGGGCTGATTTTCTGGCACTATCTTTGACAGTATTTCTCAGCTATTCATAGGGATTTCAATGGCTCTTTGTTTCTGGAGTGGGCTGTAGGGTCCTTCTCCCTAGTCTGTCTTAGACTGGAACTCAGCTGAAACCTACCCACCATGGGCGACCCTGCTGGTATCTGAAATACCATTGGCATAGTTTTCAGCATCACAGCAACGCACAAGCCCCCACAGCACGACAAGCTGACAGATATGTGGGCTAACTCCTGGTCACCACACACTAAGGTTATTTCTGGTGTTTTTAATATTGAAAGCCACTAAACTTTCTGCTCTCTCTGTTAAAAGTCTCCATACATGGTCATCACGTGTGAGAAATGATAGAGGTCAAAGGCCAGTTGCGTTTGTTCTCTGCCTGGGGAAACAGAATGTTCTACAAACTCCCTGCAGGATGGCTGCTGATCCCTCTGCTGAAGGTGAGGATTTTTGGAAACTATCCCTTCTCTTTTGAGTAAGTGTGATAAGTCAGGGAGTCCTGTTTGCTTGCTGTTCTTATTTTTCACGCACTGCGGAGAGGAGAGCAGGAAGCACACCCAAGAAGTATGAAGGACAGCAAGGAAGATTTGACTTCATGTTTTCGACTCCTAGGGTGGCAACTTCCGCTTTAATACACTGAGAAGTATTCACACAGTATATTCATCCAAGAAATAAAAAAGTCGGAAGTGACATTTAGACAGCTGCTTTTTAAAAATGGTTTGGCTTGAAAATTTTTGATTTGAACAGGAAATTGTACAGCAGTGGAGTGAAGTGGCACCAAGAGGTGACTGAGCTGGGTCCCAGCTCTGGCCTCTGCCTGCTGGGCAGCTTCACCAAGCTTCAGTTCCTCATCGGAGAAATGAGAAATTTAAACCTCCCCTCATGGCCTTCTGAGATAACTGATGTATGCTAAAGACAAGAAAACAGACTCATGGAAATTTCCAAACACTGCAGAGCACACAAACCTAGTAAAAGGAAGAGTCAAGATTCAAATCTGGGTCTGCTCCTTCCAAGGGTAATCCCTACCAAGGGCACTACTTATTTTCTACCTGTGCTTTGTGGTCACATGCAAGGTTTGGGCTAGGGTTGGGTGGGGCTGTGGAATAGGAGGTGAATGAGCTGGGATCTAGAACCTTCTATTTCAACTTCAACAAGAGTAGTTCCATAATTATTATTTGTATGTATTGATTTTTCATAAGAAATTTTGTGTGGGAATTTAGTCCCTAGCTAAAAATACATTAAACCTCTCTTATACCAGGTTGCAGCCCAACATATGACTTTAGTTTTCAGAGTAGTGCTGTCACAATACAATGTTCAGTGATGATGGCTATACCCCAGGTCTGTGCTCTTCAATACAGTGGCCAGTGGCCATTTGTGGCCATTGAAATTTTGCAATGTGGATAGTATTTAAGCAAGTGAATTATAATTATAATAAATTTTCATTAATTTGTATTTCAGTAAATACATGTGTCTACTGGCTACTATGTCAGATAGTGCAGTAGTCTACAGCAATAGATGAGGAAGGAAGGCCATAGAGTTGACCAAAATTGAGTCATGTTAATGACAAAACTTTTAGTTGAAGGTTAAACATTATTAGTAAGAATAATGGGAAGCCAAAATGCTATTCCTTGAAAATATGAAATCAGCAGATAGTGTGGCTTTCATTGCTATTTGGGTTTTTGTTTGTTTGTTTTTTGTGTTCTTCTTCTTCCTAGGATGGATTAAAAGACTTTCTTGGCTTTTTACATCAGGTACGAGAGTAAAAGTTGAGGCTGTCTGTATTTTCTGCACAGCAATCTACCTCCACTGAACCTGGAGCTCTGTTTGTCTTGGTAAGTTATTTCAAATTCGTCTCGTTATTTATAAGCAGGTCACTTTCTAATGCAGCAATATTTGCTCTTTCAACTGGATAATTGAAAGAGGCTGGTTTCAATGTGTTCACTTTGGTTTTTTTGTTTGTTTGTTTTTGTTTTTGTTTTTTTCCCCAAGCAGATCCATCTCTTCTCCTAAGCTGTTATTTTCCTTCCACCTCCCCTCGTGAGAGTCCAGGCACCTTGACTTTCATTCTCTGCTGAGGAGCTGACCACATCCCAAAGGGAAAAGGCCCCCAGAGAAGGGCGCAGGCCTTGGAGAAGCCCCCACTTCAAGTCACAGCTCACAGAGGCAGAAAATGTTCAAGTCAAATGTCTATCTCTCATGGATTATTGTTACAGCTACGCTCTTTCCCAGTGGCTTAATAAACACAAAATCAGATTTATTTCTTCTTCTTCTTCTTCTTCTTCTTCTTCTTCTTCTTCTTCTTCTTCTTCTTCTTCTTCTTCTTCTTTTTTTGCTTGATTCCAGAGAAACTAGTGCATTCATAGTTCAATTCTCTCCCCATAGCACCCCCTTCCTCACCCCCTCCATATCCCAGCAAATGAGACCACCTAACAGCCAAGGCAGGAAAATCATCTCTCATATTGTCATCTGATGAAAGCCTGAACAATACATCATTTAAACAAAATCTGAGTCTCGCAGTTTCAAAATGCCGATACCTGTTCTCCAAGCAGTTCCACACTGGGCTGTATTAATTCATTCAGACATGCTAGCGTGAGACATTAAAATAAAAATAATCAGGCCTCTATTGGAATAAAACGGAGTCAATGGATCAATCTTGAAAGATATAATGTAGTCCTAGACAGAAGTAAGCTCTGCTGAGGGAGAAATCTTTAAGGATACTCACTTGTGTTACCCCTCAGACGTCTGCCTTTGATCATTATGCAGGGCCCAGCAAACTCAATGAGCCTGTATCCTCTCACCCACCAATATTTATAGTTAATATATAATGACTCCTATATGGTAGGCAGGCTGGGGTTTAGCTCAGTTGCTACAGTGCGGCTCTGCACTCTCTGAGGACCTGGGTTCCGTCCCCAGCACCACAGAAATGGGAGAAGGACCTGGCAATCTACTCCTGAAAACAATCCCCAAACAATCAGCCACTGAAAACCCTATGAGGATGGCTGTGAGTTGCACCTAACAACAACAACAACAACATGTGGCAGGCACCCAAGAGTTCCTCATGCTATCACAGGGAACAAGATAAATCCCTGCTCTTACAGAGCCAGGGTTTACTAAACGATTAAATAACTGAGACCATTCAGGGTTTTGTTAACATTAACAGCAGTGAAGAAAATAAGCAGTGCTGTGATGAGGAAGGTTACTACTTTCAAGTGGGTCATCCAGAAAGGTCTCTCAGAGGCTGGGGCAGAGCTAACCCTGTGGTCTGCTGAATGACAAGGGACCAAACAGCCTCAGGAAGCAAAAGACTGAGTGAAAGAAGAGATAGCCTTCATGGAAGAAATGCGAACAATGAATGTGGCACTGCATGAGAAGGGGTGTCCCATGGCAGGAGATAAGCTGGGGAGGTGCCAGGACCCTGACTTTTAGAACCCTGAGGGCCACCTAACAGAGTTCCAAGTGCCCCTGTTTGGTGGAAAGTCCTTGCATGCCCAGCTTTCATTAATTCACTTGCTTTTCTGGAATGAACTCCTGCACAAATCCACACACTGCCCACATCCTAGCTTCCTTTGAGTTTCTACTCAGACTCCACATTATCAGAGGGGATTTCTCTGATTACCCAGCTGAAAATGGCACCCCTTATCTTCTTCTTTCTCTCAATGCCCATACTCAGTTTTATGCCTCTTTACTTTTCTTCATAACAGTAATTATTACATGATACACTATATATTTTTCTACTGACCTGTTTGTTGTCTGTCTCCTACAATAGAATATAAGCTCCTGGAGGACAGGGCCATTGTCTCTGACATTCATCCTCCATGTCTATATTAGTTCCTTTCATACAGTAGGTGACTGATAAATATCTCCTAAATGAAGTGGAACAGTCATCCCTTATCTCTTGTACCTGAGACCTAGACTCTGCTATAGGTGAAACCTCTCACTAATCAGTGTCTTCTTCAGCAAGCAGAGGAAATGAAACCCATTATTCAAGAAAATTTACCTCTTGTTTGGGCACTAAACTCAAAATAGATTCACCCTGTGCACACCCTGAAGATATACAGAATAGTGAGAAGTGAAGACTTCTATTGGAGGTGTATTAAAAGTGAAAAGGGAAGCATGCTACCAGGCCTCTGTCCATTATCCCATGGTTCTCTCAAGGGTGAGCATTATATGTTGGCTAGGGCATCCATAGCACACAGCTATGGGGTATGCTCTAAATATGAGTCTGAATATGAATCAGTGAAGGGCCCTGATTTACACATGTAGAAAATTAGTTGGATAGTAAGCTCAATACAATAGGAGCTGAAAGCCAGAGAGTCTCCAAGTTGTCAGAGCAAATCCTTCTAGGAAAAGTTAACTCAAAGAAATGAAATCCCTACTATACAAAGCCTGCCTTCTTCAGGAAACCTCCCTGACTGTTCCAGTCCAAATGAGATTTTTATTGCTTTCAAATTTTCCCCCATGCTTTATATTACTTAGAAGTTTTCCAATGCTTTCAAACAAGGACCATTCCTCTCCAAGACTCAACATCTTTGATATTTGGGACTATATCAAATATTTCTTCTGCATGCCAGCCCAGATTCTGAAGCCATAGTGGGAGAGTGAGTGGTAGAGGGAGTATTTACTAGGTATGCTCTTGTTCATTAACAAGGAATCATTTTTCCATTATGGTTTCTTTAATCCATAAGCAACATAACTATGTTTTTCCATTCTTATTTGCATATCTACTTACAATGTCATCATGTTTTACATATACATGCTCATTTTGCTTACACAAAGTGAAGCTATTTTTCTGCAATCATGGGAATAATGTTAACATCAAGAGCCTAGAATTTCCCATCTGGTAGCATATCTCACAACAAAGAGCCTTTTTGGAAGCATGGTTAATCTTTTAAAGAGATGTATTTCACAACTCCACTCTTATCTGATATCAACAGAAACATATTTTTGCAAAATGTAGCTCAGATATAAGAGGCCTGAATTCCTAGTTTAAAATACAGAAACATGGTATGGATTCTGAGTAAATTTAAAAAGCAAGAGTACTCTAATTATCCAAAGCCTTGAACCATGTCCCCCCCATTCTACACTTGAAAGAGAAGAGTCTGCAATTGACTAGTACAGCCAACAGTTTCCAGGCCTCTTCTCTAAGGGAGGAGTCCTTGCTGGAAGTTCAGTGAGAGGAGAGCAGTAGGGAAAGATAGACTTGAAAACAAGTAGTAGTACAAGGAAGATGAATTCTTCCTCTTTTCCTAGGTCAGATTTCCATCTTTCTGTTATCTCTCCAAACTTATACTCCTTTTCTCTTTTTCTTAATGCCAATTGAACTGGCATCTTTTTCACCCACAAAAAAAAGAGAGAGAATTTCCCGCACCCCCATCACCACCATATTCACCACAAAACCTACCAAGGTACTAGGATCTGGTGCCATTCTTCTGCCTTGTCTCCCATCACTATGGATAAACGGACAGTGCTCCAATCTATGCCAACTCTTACCTGTCAAAAGACACTGTGAATTGAAAAATAATGACACATGTCATTAGTGTTCTGTCTCTACCGGATTTGCTATCATCCATGTAAACAAATGCAGGATCTCCCCATCATTCCTCCTTCAGCCCCTGCCTGAGTTCCCGACTTCCTTTACACTGCAGCCTTAGGAATAATTGTTTGCTTTTGATGCTTCTACTTCTCTTCCTAAACTTACTTCTGTCAGGCTATTGACACCCAATGAATCAGCCATTGATGGATTTCCTGATTGGATTTCTCAATTGGACAATTGCCAATCCAAAAGTACACTCTTAGTGTTCATCTTCCTCAATTTGCAAGCAACATGGACATAGTTGGGCACCATCCCCCTTCCTGAAACATCTTTACCATTCAGCACTATCACTTGGGTCTCATTCCATCTCCCTTTCCCCACTCACCTCATCTCCTGAGCTAGCTTTTCTTCATCTTTCCAGCACTGAAGTGACTCCAGGGTTCAGGCTTCAGATCACTTCTCTCCATTCTCACTCAGAACTCATTCAATCTAATGAGTTTAATGTGCCTTCTGGACCCATGTAATTGGAGAGTCCCAAATATATATGTTTTTTCTTGAATATTAGATGCATATATCATGGCCCTATATGTACATCCTATGGGAGAAGGACATGGCAATCCACTCCCAAGGCAATCCTGAAACAATCAGCCATTGAAATCCCTATGAGAGTCGTTATGAATTGGACACAACTCAATTGCACCTAACAACAACAACAACATATGTACATCCAATGGTATTTCACGTTCAACAGGTAGGTCAAAAACAGAATTCTTTTTTTAATTAATTAGCTAATCAGTTAAATTGGCAAGTAAAATTTGTTCACTTACTATGTACAACATGATGTTTTGAAATGTATTACATTATTGAATGTCGCCACTGAACTAACATATTCATTATCTCACATACTCATCATTTTTGTGGTAAATGTACTTAAAATAGCCCATAGTGGTTCTCAAGTATACAACACATTATTATTAACTGTATTCACTATGCTGTATAATATTCTGCATTTATCTTAAAAATTGAATTGTTTACTTTGTCCCCTAAATCTACTCCCTTCAAAGCCTTTCTCTAGTAAATAGAAAATCTGTTTTTCTAGTTGCTCAAGCCAAAATATAAGAATATAAGCTTTTTGGAGTCAGGGTCTTTCCCTGTGTAGTTAATCCTCCATGCCTGCACAGTGCCTCACATATAATGACTGATAAAAACATGATAAATGAAGCACTCTTGTAGAGTTATAAATTAAAAATATAAGAAAGAGCAACTTATCTTTATTCTAAGTTGATGAAAGATAGATATTGGGAAATACTAAGTCAAAAAATATTTTAATTTGGTCTTGAAGGATCAGCAAGTATTTGATAGGAAAATTAGGGGGAGACATTCCTGGCGGAGGGTAAAACATAAGCAAATATAAAAAAGATGTGAAAATGTGTGCTACATTCAGAAGGACAAGTCACTTGGGTACAGAGCATACAGGAGATAATTCTGGGAGAGTAACTTAAGGATGAGTTTTGGAGAGCCTTCTTGAGAAACTTGGACTTAATCATGGGGAGAAAAGAAAGCTGTAAAGATTTTGAAGCAGGGGAATAACGCCACATAGCATAGAATTGGGTATAGAGTAGATAACTAATAAATGCCTTTGGTGAAACAAAATCAGGATCAGTATGGATATAAAATGGTGAAAGTATGGAGGTCTGGAATCTACAATAGTTCAAGCAACAGATGGGAAAGCTTGAACTACACTGTGATACCCAGACTGACCAGTAGAGGGCAGCTTTAGGAGAGGCTGTGGGAACAGAATTACAAATGACAAATTGAGGGTGAAGAAAAACAAGTAGAGCCACAATGCTGCCAATCTCCAGAATTTTCCCCCAAAACCTTTTACAACAACAAGAGGAGGTACATCCCAGACTCCAGGCACTCTCAAGTGTTAAGTCAGGAAAGGAAAATATCAGCTCCAGGCAAGGACTGGCTCTCCCCCTCTGGATGGAAGCCTGTTCTCAAGGTTCATGTTCATTTTGTCTGTTCAGTGATCCCAAGTGGAAAAGGTATAGCCACTGTTTCACCATCCTGGCATTACTTTTCACACAATGGACCTAGCTGAGAATAGTATAAGTAGGATGCAAAAGACTATCACTAAATTTTATCTATAGTCATCCTTGCTTCCAAGGATGCACCTTAACCAATTTATTTTTGTCCTATTAGTTTTATATTTATCCATGCACTGGTTTAAGTAGGTGTTGAAACAGAAGCTAGCTTAGAAAACTCAAGATTATTCATAAAACTATTAATATTGAGAAGAATATGTTAAGTTTTGAACTACAAACTTATAACTAAACTTTTGGTACTTAATCCATTAGTACAAGAATGAGATTTCTTGTTCTGTGCTTCATGATTTCCATTTCCACTTCTCTGTCAATTATTCATTATTGCACAGCTTATAAGAGGGCACAAAGTTAACAGTAACAATTATATTAATGATAGAGTGAGTTATTAAAATTTAGTTTAATAACCACTATATATGTGATGATAATTACGGTTGTGACTAACTATGATTACAGCAGCCATTGTAATCATAATAAGCTCAAGGATGGTTTAATGCTAATTGCCCCATCATAAAGAAAATAGAATATAGAACTTCAAGTGGATATAGTTATGATTGAAAGGCAAAAGAATGTATGTGGATACTGATTACTAGACACTAACCTCCATGAAATCAGAGCAAAGAAAAATTGTGATAAACATAGAATTGGTTCGTATCTGCTTTGTACCACCACAGGAAAAAAATGGGTATCATTCTTGAAACAAAATGCCTTAAATTGAAACTAACTGGAAATTTAGGAAATGTCCTGATATTATATTGGGGCCTTCTTTAATTCCAAAAGAGTAAAGTAATAGTATGAACCACAGTATTTGATGAAATGCACTAATGAAAGAAACTGCCCATCCATCAAGATCATATGAAAATACTTGCAAATGGAACTTCTGGAGGGCATTTCTATTGAAAAGACTCCTGGAATGTTCTCCCAATTTTGTATTCCTTCAGACAGTAGAAGGTCATAGTTGTCAGTCCTGACAACAATTCACTATGCATGCCTGACAATTATAGAGATGGATGAGTGAGATTTTGCAATTTATAAATCTTATAAAATCAGTACGCTTGCTCACTGATTATTTTTCCTTAATTCTACCTCACCACTCTTCCCTTCCTGTTCCAGTGACATGCCCTTTTGCAAGAATCCATGAATAGCACCATAAAGCCAGGAATTTGGGCTGAGTTAATTCCCTTCCAGGCACCCAAGGTAGGAGAAGGAAGCTGAGCCAACATGGTCTTTATGAAAGAGAAGAAAATGTCAAGTACTACATTTTATAATAAACACAGATACACTCATTTTCACGCATATTTGCTACAGATGGAGATTTCACTTAATGATGGCTGGTTGTGGACCCCAGCCAAGGGTTTGTAAATATCAAGAGGATATCATTATATGAGGTGGCCTCATGAATAAAGCAGCCACATACAAACCCCGAGAATATCATCAAAGCTGGTTTCTAATGAAACATCCGATCATAATGATGACATCAAGTCACTCCCTTTGAGCCAACATACTTCATCTTGGAGCCCTAATAAAAGTCTTGTATAATGAAAATTGCCAAGAGAGTTAAGAACAAGAGTAATTCCTAACAGTTAAGAAAGCTCTGGGGCAGGAGAGAAAGAAGGAAATGAAGATATTTTGCTGGTTTTCAAGGGTCTGAAGTTTGAAAGTTTCAGTTATATAATGGGTAATGAACACTTTAAACCTTGAACTGATTCCCAATCTGGAGTAGACTGGTCAGCCAAGAATTTTCCAAAGCTTTGTTGACTCTTCCTAGACAGAAGGCTTGTTGGGCCTCAGAGGCCCTCTCACCAGCAGAGGATGCTGTTCTTCCATGCATGGCCTCCCCCACCCACATGCAAACCCAATTCCACCAGAAAACAGTCCATATGGGAAGAATTGTTATCCGGCCATTTTGTAAGTGTGGTTTTGCACATCAAAGTGAAGGGACTTTTTCACTATCTAAATCTAATTTAAATATTTTAGTGTTGGTTCCCAAGTCTATTATTTTTTAAGGAAGTAAAAATATAAGAGTGGAGTGGGGATGAGTGGTATGTTGCTGTCTAAAATATAAATATGAGACACCATTTTCTCTTCTGTGATTTCATAGCTCACATCTAATGCATCAAAAAAATGCATTTCAATGAAGGGAAGACTCTTCTAGACTTGATCCAAATTCTCTTCGCTGTGAATAAATGAAACCAACATAAAACTTGTGCAATTTAAAACAAGTAAAAACAAAAAAAGCCATTCCAATTAATAATAATTTAAAAAGCAGAAGGGGAGAAGTTTATCTCTAAGGGAAAACATTTTAAAGAAGACTAGATTTGCTAGAAGGATGCAGAGATAAAATATAAAACCAAAGAAAATGATGATAATAAAAATGAAAACAAGAAAGGAATTCTTAGCTCGTGAATATATAAGCAGAATAAAATGAGGCAGGAGCTCTTTCCCAGTGCATAGCCTTTCATTCATTTAACACACATGTCCCAAGTGCTCCACATCTGCAGAGAACCTGGGAGGTGCAAGAACAAAGCTGAAGGACACCCGGATCTTGGTCCCTATTTCCAGGCACTTCAGAATGTAAGAAACTATAATATAAAAGAGAAAGTAATAAATGTCAAGAGGAAAATAAGTATGAAGTATTAAAAGTGACAAGAAGAGAGAGGACATCCCCCCATGTTGATGGATGAGTCAAGGAAGACTTCATAAAAAGAATAGGTTTTCATTTCGACAATTACAGATAGGAGGATGTCAGTAAGAGGATTTGGACATTCCTTATAAAGAGGTGAAATGACAAGAGTGAAGGTTCAGAGTTGGGAAGGTAATTTGTGTTTTAGCTGTGAATGTCTAAGGAAAGAAAAGTGGGATACGAAACTGCTGAGAGGCTCTCGGAGAGCAAATCCTGAATGCTTCAGGAAGACAAGCTAAGGAGTGTGAACTTTATTCCTTAAGCAAAAGTTCTTAACTTAGCCTTGCATATAACTCTTTATGCATTTCTAGGACTGCATATTTTTTTCTGGTAAGAGAGCCACCAAGTTTCATCAGATTCTTGAGTCCATGATTTCATTCAGAGTATACAGAACACTCATCTCATGGGAAACCTACCCAACTCACAAAGCTGCTTTTCCTCAAATGCTGACCATGATGTGTGGCCTCTAGTGCCCAGAGTTGTACAATCTACCCTGGCTGCAGTCATCAGAGGTGAATGGAGTGGAACAATAACCAGCCCAAGTCAGCTCAGCCAGAATCAGAGGTGTACAGATCACTTGTAGCCAAAAGAATGTTGATTTATAAACTCTCTTTCAAGCATTGCAAAGAGACAGTGCGAAAGTGTTGAGATCTTTGTGCAGGGCCATAGTATTGTCTAAAGATTATTTCAGAAATGTCAGAGTTGTTTTTATTTATTTATTTATTTTGTTCTAATTCTCAACATCAAGTCAATGCTACATTTATACATTTTACCTGTACAAGATGTCAATGATCTTTTCCCTCTGCAGCTATTCTGGCTTGGGTCCTAATCATTTCTCTTAGTCCATTGAAATACGTTTCCAAGTGCTCCCTTCTCCAGGCTCCAGTCCATTCCCCTCACTGCTAGCAAGTGTCTTTTGAAATTCATGTAAAATTCTATGAATTGAATAAAAAATCTTAGCTAACAATTTTAGGTAAAACAATCTAGACCCTCAAGCCCCACATCCAAAGCTGTTCAGAGTTTGGCCACAATCTACATTTCAATATTATCTTCCACACACAAGACTCTCAAATTCACCAGACTTCAGATGAGATCAGTCAGGGACTTTCATTCCTCTAGGTCTCTACATACACTAGCCTGCCCGTTGGAAATGTCCTCATCTTACTCTGGTCGTTCAGCCTAAGTGTCAACTATATTGTCCTTCCCTGGTCTATCCAGGCAAATTCATTCTCTTTGTCCCATATATTCTTGCAGCATGAGATTTTATTACAATTTGACCACATGTCTATTTGCACACCTCTGCCTCCTCCTACTCAAAAGCATGCCTTATTTATTTTTGTATTTAGCATCTAAATATAGGTACTTGATAAATATGTAAAGGATCTACAGAAGGGATTGGTGATGAGAATTAACAGAGATGATAAAGAATACGTATTTGGAGAGGCATAAATAGGATCTGGTTAAGTAGCATGGCTAATCTCAAGCAGCTCAAGAAGGATGGGTTGGTTTACAGAGCCCAGGTCTGGGGAGGAGTCAAGGAGAGGATGAAGGGTGAGGACCACTGAGTTCAGTGATGGGGAAAATTCCTTTAATATGTTGATAATGTGGAAAAGATCAGCTGGAGAAGTGAGAAAGATGATGTGAAAGAAAGGTGATGGCGAAGAAGAGGAAGCAGGAGAAAGAAATAGTTTAATTCCTTGGGAAGAAAGAAAATAAAGTGAGGTTAATCAATGTTGCTGCTGAATTCAGTGAGGGAAGAAGAGTGATCAGAATGGTCCTAGAGAAGAAGGAAGAAGTGGGAGGAATCATCATTATCAAAAGAAGAGAGGAGCTTCCTCCTTGAAATATAAAACAGGTGTGGATTCAACAATTGTTTTGGAAGAAAAATGAGATATACTAATTAGAAGAAAAGAATAAATAGAAAGAATGGGCCTCAGGTATAGTCAGTTATTACTCAGCAGTACAAAAAGTATTTCTGTTGCCTTTATCAAGAGCTCTCCCCCATGCAAAGTTTATCCAATATAGAGTCAAGACCAAAGTAGAATAACCATAGTTTTATAAAGGAGAGAGGAAATATTAAGGACATAAAGATGGTAAAGATCATTTGAATTGTATCTGCTTCACATCAAGGGCACTCTTACAATCACATTTAGTTACACATGGATAGGCTGTGGAAACAGCTGGGTGGACCTTAATTTAATTTAACTAATTGATTTATTGGTTTCATTAATTGTTGTCAAAGGATACAAATACTATCCCCAAGGGCCACAGTTTAGTTGGTCATCACTACAGCTTCTAGAAAAGTAATTGGATTTCTTAGGCTAGCCCTTGAGGTGAGCCATCAAAGAGCAAGTAAGATTTAACAATATAGTGACACAGAAAATAAAGACAGAGAACTACCTGTTGATACACACAGTACCTCCTGACTTCTTATTTTCCTCCATGACAAACTCTTTTTTCATTAGTCTTCTTTAATTCCTTTTTATCAGAGTAAATTACTTTCATTTCTTCCCTAAGAGCTCATACTCTACTCTCATTTTCTTTGGACTTCATCTTTCATTTTCAGCCTTAACTTTTCTCTAATTATCACAGATGCCATCAAATCTTCTTTATATATAAATAGGCTATAAATAAATAATTGATACAATTGCTATCTCAGACTCATAAACTGACTTGGTTTTCCTTGTTAAATTTCAGTCTTTGGACATAATACTAAAATGCAGTGTTTCAAGTTATAGATGTTTCTTGCCATTTTTTATGTAAAATTAATATCTACATAATTTTTAAATGAAAATTTCAGGTATTGAAAAGAAAATAAAAATAGTTCTGAATCCCAGATTTATTACATTTTGATCTTTTTCTTCTGCATATAAGACTGAATGTCAATGAAAAAGAGTTACTAGTAAAACTTCCAAAGAGTGCATCATTCAATAACACACCAAAGCACACTTTTAATCATGAAACAAAAAATTAGGGAGGAAAATCTCCTCTTATTCTTCCTCCCTTGCTCTCTTCCTTCCATTCTTCTCTTCCCAGATTTGGCATCCTGAGGACTTTAAAGGGCATGCATCAGTATCCAGAAAAAATTAGCAGTATCAGACCTGGTAGCTAAAGTGCCTGGGAAAACATCAGCATCACTGGATGGAATGATGTAATGAAAAGCAAAGTGAAACACAGAGAGTGTGACGTGTAGAAGTAGAGCAGCAACTCAAAGGAAGTTGCCCCTTCACACATGGAAGACATCCCCTGGAGTTACTTCTAAAACATTTGACAGAAGGATGGGCATTTTGAAACTGCTCAAGTCCAACATTATTCATGGAAATAAAGTCAACTAATGAAATTTGGGCAATGCAGATTAGTGTGACCTCATTCATCTGCAAAGGCTAGTGGATCTCTGAGACATTCAGGTGTTAAGATATGCTTAGTCTTCAACATTATAATGAAATCAACCCCCCCTCCAACAATGTACATTCTCTTACTCTTTACACCTATTTGGTAATTAATGTATATGCCATCACAAAATGTGGGTTTAAAATTTAAAAAAGAAACAAAGTGAGTTTATGAATAAGGGATAAGAATCAGTACATGCTTTAGATTTAAGCGTGGACATTCTGAGAGAAAAAGAGAGAGAATTGCTTAAGAAAAGAGTAATAGTACACATCCAAGACAGGGATGTGGGCTTCTCAAGGGAATCACATGCATTTTGTCTTAAATACTTATGTTTTTATTCCCAAATTAATTTAGGACCCCATTTGTTCTAGGAGTATACAGAAAAATTATTTTAACACCAGCAGGATAACTGCAACAATGTGCCTTGTGATTAAATGCAGGAGTGAAAAGACAGTGAAAAAACCAAAGACACAAGGGCCATCTTAATAGTTCAATGTCAACTCATGGTCTAGGGGAGAAGTTTCATAAGAGAAGCTCTCGTGTTAAAGGGCTGCTAGAACCAGAGACAAGCACAATCAATTTAAATCTCTAGTTCTCAGCTCTCCCATTTGGTGTGTGGTTCAACATTGCACCCCATGACATTTTCCATTTAAGTAATTTCATTATATGGGTACTCTAGTGCCTTTGCTATGAAGCCATGTTGCTGTTATAATAGCAGGGAACTATTGAGACACCAGAGCTAAAATAATTATAAAAATAGTAATTTAACTGCCAAAAATATAATTTGCTTACCTGTATTGACATTCACACTGAGTGACAACATAATTTTGCATTCTACAATTTCTTAAGACCCTTAATATACTTCCAGGTTTTATGATTGCTATTTGGTTTTGACTACACATGTAAAAATATAAATATTGTAATTGTAGATGGTATGACCTGCATAATGAGCCAAATGATCTCAACATGCTAAACTCTAGCCCAAGAGTTAGAAGCCATTGAAGTATACCCCTCTGTTTTCTAGACAGTGAACTTCCACATCAAGTTAATATCATTGTGTCCATAGGAGTCTTTTGCTAAAAGTCTTGTTAGGCAATATGTGGTGGAAATATCATTGAGATAGGGTCTGGAGTGGCTATATAGTTACCTAATATCTCTGGGGCAATTCGTCCTTTGGATCATAATTCTGAAAATTCATGCACTTTTGGAAATGGAAAGGATCTTAGAAGTCACTTCATATAGCTTGACTCCCTCAGTCAGGACTAGCTTCTAGCCCCACAATGGATATGGTTCTATTCTCAGTGTGACATTTACTTTTGATCTTGCAGTTCCTCTTTCCACTCAAATCCAGAGCGATAACAGCTGCCCAAATACCTACCTCTATGATGCACCCATGTGCCTGCAGCTGTAGCCTTGTGACATCCGATCCCATCAGATCTAGGAAGCTAAGCAGGGTCAGGCCTGGTTAGTACCTGGATGGGAGACCGCCTGGGAACACCAGAAGCTGCAGGCTTGGGAGAAGGACCTGGCAATCCCCTCCCAAAAATCAATCTGCCATTGAAAACCCTATGAACAGCAGAGAAGCACTGACAATAGTGTTTCACTTGTTGTATAGAGGGTCGCTATGAGTCGGATACCGGCTCGACGGCACCTAACAACAACAACAACAATGATGCACCCAAGTGTTACTTCACATTCATTCAATGGAAAGCTGGCCTTTCTGTGGTTCTGTGGTGTGACTTTTTATTTCACATGTAGACTTGTTGTTGTTATTGTTGTTTTGTTGTTAGCTGGAGTCAAGTTGGGTCCAACTCATAGCAACTCTGTGTATAACAGAACAAAACACTTCCCAGCACTGTGCCATGCATACAATCTTTTTATGTTTGATTGTTGCAGGCTCAGTGTTTCTTCTCATTTTGAGTCATGCCACATCAGCAATTGGAGGTTTCAAGGGATTTAATTCATGGGCATCATTAAGGTCAAGTCTACTTTGAGGAGTCAACTCTTCCCCAGTCATCTTATGAATGCCTTCCAACCTGGAGGGACTTGTTTTCCAGCACATCTTTGACAGTGCTTCTCTGCCATTCATAGTGTTTCAATGGCTAATTGTTTTGAGAATGGGCTGCCAGATCCTTCTCTTTAGTCTGTCTTAGTTCAGAAATTCAACTGAAACCTGTCTACCATGGGTGGCCATGCTGATATCTGAAATACCATTTTCCATAGCTTTCACCATCATAGCAACATGCACGTCCCTACTGCACAAGAAGTTGACAGACAGGTGGGGGATGTGGAGAGTGGAAACCACCAAAAGAGATGCTGGACTAATCCAGAGGCACTTTGTGGGAGAAACTGAGGCTGCTCAGCAACAAGAACTGGCTGCTCATGGCCCATAGCTCTTCCTAGAAACTGAACCTGACCAAACTGGTAGTGAATTGGGCATCAATTAAGGATGTCAAAGCATGAATCATCTCTGGTATCAGGGCTCTAATTTCTGCTCATACTTCAAACTCCAGTCTAAATACCTCATCCTCCTTGCTAATATTAATAATTAACATAATTTCCCCTGTGTCCCAGGCACTTTACACAAATCTCTATTGTAGTTAAGAATCTGTCTGCCACTGAGATGATGTAGTTTACTGAGGGAAGTGACTCTATCTTAACATTTTTGTATCTTCAATGCCTGAAATAGAATAGCTGATGAACAAATGTCTGAATGTAGAAGAAAATGTCAAGAAAAACATGAGGAAGATAACATCCTCTCTTCACTGAGAATCGGGGAACATCAGAAAAAGAATATAAAACTATATGAAATCTCATCTCCTCTTTTTACGACCATTAAAAAAAAAAAAGTCAGTGAATATGGTCAGAGAATCTTGACCGGTGTAGTAAATTCATTTCTGAAAACAAGGTAAGTTTACACTGCCTCTGCACCTCTAATAATTCTGACCAATGTTATTTAAATTGCTTATTGTTTGTTCAGGTAATTCTCAACATCACATATCCTCCAATAATGTTAACCAATTGCATGCCTGCAGTATACAGAAAAGGGCCAACATTTTGTTTTATATATAAGATATACAGCACATGACATTGACATTGTAAGTCATTTCATTGTCATTTTAAAAATGGATTGACTTTAGGAGCCATCCTCTGTGCTACTTTGCTGCTGATTTCCTCCGTTCTGCACTCTGTACTGTAGTCTTCACAAAAGAACACTAGAGGGATCAGCTTCATATTTTTCAGAGGGCTTTGTGTCAACCAAGCCAAGTACAATTATGGCCCTTCCCAAAAGAAGGAAAGAATAATGTTGGCAATCGGGCATTACCACCCAGAACCACAGAAAAAGCTGCAAATGTAACCAAAATGGCTTTCTCAGCTTTTATAAGCCCAGAAAACTACGTGGCATTTTCTACGGCTAGCGGCAGCACTTTGGGAAATTATCTTTAAAAAACTAGTCTATCAGGGGTCTATCAGAGCTTTGAAAAAAGCCTGCAACCTGGGCAGTGATTGAAGAAATAAATAAGCAGACTTGTTGTTTAATAAGACTGCCAATTTTTTTTTTTTAACTTCCAAGGGACAAAATCAAGTAAATGTCAATTTTTTCCCAGCTGGTAAGAACATTCAAATTTCAGACTAAAATCCCCCAAAAGGATGAGGGCTGATGATGAGAAAGTAAGAAAAACATGAATTTCTTCTCTTCAAAATAGAATAGAGAAATAATTCAGTCATCCTTAGCCTGGACATTTTTCTCTTCATTTTGCTTAAATCGTGGCAATAAATATAGACATAAATTGATGAAATGGTATAATAATGGTGTTTATAGACAGATAAAAGGGAAGTAATCAAGCTGGTGATCTAAGTCTGTCAGAACTAATAAGGTAAGTGAATCAGGTAAAATTAATAAAGAAAAAAAACCCTCCTTGTCTATATGTCAGACAACATTGTAGCTTTAATTTGTTGATTTCAGAAAGACCTTCTGGCCTCCTAAGCTTATTTGGTTAGTGAATTATCTCACTAGCTGATCCTCTCATCTCCCTGGTCCCTGTGGTCTATCCTAATTAAAATAAAAACCAAGCTACTCTAATAATTTGATCATACCATTTCTCTTCTCAAAACCTTGCAGTAGCTTTTAATCGCACTAGAACCTAGAATTCAATTTAAAATCAATACTGAGGCTCTAAGTCTGTGCCTCAAATGTTCTCATGTCTCTGACCCACCAACTTGTCCTCCCTGCTCTACACAGCCAGGAATGTTGCTCCAGGCAGTTAATCTGCTTGACTCCAATAACATCGTGACACAATCCCCCTTTCTTGATTGTATCTTTCTCTTCTCCAACAAATAAATACATAGCCAGAGAGCAGCTGCGATGGACTGGTTTTTTGTTGTTGGTTTTGTTGGGAATTTTGTGTGTGTGTGTTGGGGGGGGGGGGTTGTGGGTGTTTTGTTTTGTTTTTTGTCATGCTGGGTGGTTGTTCATAGGATTCAATGAGCAATCTATCTTGTCTTGTTTCTGCTGAAATCACCAACTCCATGTTTTCTGACTTCCTGCTAAGTCCATTGCACCAATCTAGCACCGAGGATCCATAAAACCAGTCAATGGCTTTATTGGAGGAGATCTGAGAGGAAGCTCAAATCTTTGTCCTTTTGAGCCCAGAGTAACAATGTAAATGCAACAATCAGGAAAAGTAGTGGGGTTCCTTTCAGCTATCACCCCTTCATACCCTGCTCCTTTCCCCTCTATAAAAGAGAGAGAGAGAGAGAGAGAGAGAGAGAGAGAGAGAGAGAGAGAGAGAATCCTGGCTTTTCTCTATGGTGGAACTTTCCAGCAACGTCCTTCCATAAAAGGGATGGGTCTTGTTTCAAAGCCAAGGGATCTGCCTCCAACCATTTGGGCTAGGAAGTAGAGGGCTTTTTTTTTTTTTTTTTTTTTTCACTTTTAGACAACGTGGAAGTATCTGGAATGATGCCTTCAGTCCCAGCCATCCTAGGAATTACTCAGTGTTTCAGGGCTCTGAGCCAGTAGCCACCTCCCAGCCACTTCTGCCACGTTAGCTCCAAAAGTGATGTGGGTGAATTGTGAGTTCAGAAAAGCCGAAGTAATGGAGTCTCCCCTTCTGAGAAACCCTCCATAAGATCCAGAGTCATTCCCACCAAAAGCACCTCACCCTCTAGTTCCCACCTATATGCCTACAGAACTGCAGAAAGCAGTGAGGACAAGTGGTTCATATCTCTCTCCTCTGGCTCCTTATTGGTAAAAGACCAGGACCCTGAGAGTGGGCTATACCCTACCTATCCAAGCACCCTGGCCCATGGATCCCATATCCAGAGGGGGCTTCTTGTTCTGATTTGTCGGCCACAAAAGGGAAGACTATAGGAGAGAGGACTTTTACAAATTTCCTCTAAAGATAGGCAGCTTATTTTAATCATTCCACCTGGTGGATTTCCCTCCAAGGTGCTCAATAGCAGTGGCACAGCTGAAATAACTTTTCAGAGGAAGGTGAATCTTCATACACCTAAATGAACTGCCTATTTTATTTATTTATTTATTTTTTCCATTTTGGGAGAGGCTTGCTTGTCCCCAGCTCTGGTGTTCGAGCCACCTCCTCAGCAGATGCTAAGTGGCAGGTGCTCCTTAATATCACAGTCTCCTCCATCAAAAGCTGAAGAACTCGAATGATGCTCATCAGAATTGGAATTCCTAAAGAAGTCAGCACAAAGAGAGAGTAAGGCTTCATTGGGCTGTCTGGGTTCTGCCAGAAAAACAAGTCTCTGGTTCCACGCAATCTGGCAATCTGACTGAATATCTTCCTCTTGGCTCACATGAAGAGCTACTCCCTAACCAGGAGATTTTAAAGGGCACACACACACACACACACACACACACACACACACACACACATTGTAAAAGAGAATCAGGGTTTGAATCTGGCTTGACTCTAATATTTATAAATTGGCCAAGTTGTTAAACATCGCTGAATCTTGGTAAACTCATCAATGAAACGGAATAGAACTGATATCAAGCCTCCTGCCTGTCCACAGCCTCTCTCACTTTCTAATATTTTAACATGTGTGTTCCACTTGGTTTTCTGGCTTAATGTCAAATTAGACTTTCCTTATCCTTAAAATGGAAATGATAATAATAATACCTCAAGGAATAGTTGGAATGAATAAGAGAATAATTCATGTAAAGAATCAGAAAATGTGTGTGATAAACAATAGATATTCAATAAAACTTCGTTGTATGATGATCTTTCATTCCTATACTGTGAACCTAGATAAGGAATAATGGCTGCCGTTTCGGGCTTCTGAAACGGCACTGTAGTTTGGTGTTTTTTTTTTTCAAAGTGTTCCCTTTTCAATCAATGGTAGTATACATATAGCAGTCTAACTGGGTAGCAAGCATAAGAATAATAAAAAGATAATTTTGGATGCAATGTCCATACTCTTTATCAAGAATATTACTAATAACATGGGCTGGGATTTAGCTCAGTGGGTAGAGTGCTGCGCTGCAGTCTCTGAGGCCCCAAGTTCAATTCCCAGCACCGCAAAAACGGGAGAAGGGCCTGGCAATCCACTCCCAAGGCAATCCCAAAACAGTCAGCCATTGAAAACCCTGTGAGGGTCGCTATGAGTCGGATACTGACTCGACGGCACCTAACAACAACAACTAATAACATCTTCTTAAAATCCAAAGCCACAAATTGAAGACCTACAACCAGTCTCAGCCTTTCCTGATCTCAGATATTTATCCTCATGAGGAAAATTTTTATTTCCCTACATGTAAGATCAGTTTTAATATTTTTCTTTGTTAAAGAAATTAGGAGTGAAGACCCATTAGCAGAATCACACTGCTGGATCTTTATATTTTTGTTGTTACTAAGTTCGCTCCAGCCACAGTACTGGAACTTAATTTTCCCTTTGGTGGAACATGGTCATTTTACTATTCTGTAAAGAGTTAGTAAAGATTGAAGTTGAAAGACTTGTGAACTATAGATAACCCGTGTACTACTAAATGGTTGTTACATTATTATTTTTCTCACAATTATTCTACCGAAAAAACACAGATTTATTTGGGAAGGCTCAGAACAATGAAATAAATACAGTACGGATTTCAAATGCAAATGTCATGTCATTTCTGAATGAGTCAACCTTCAAAAGACAATGATAAATCAACCACATAATTTCTGCATGTCTAAGAGTTTTAAAGGTGATAGCTAGTAAATTGAAGTACATATCAAAGTTTTTCAAATAAAAATGTTAAATATAAGTTACTTCTTTATACATATCTAAACCCTGTCAAGTACAGGGGAAAATAATCTGTCCCACCCCCACCCACTAACTGAACAGATCACGCAAGTAACTGTCATCTTTCCACTTCCCAGGAGTGGCCACAGGGTACAGTGGCAGCATTACAGTTCCAGCTGTATAGGAGAGCTACTGAGTTCTATCCCCTCCAGCATCAGCCATGGCAGTGATGCAGCATGTGCAGATTCCTACACTGAGGCAGAACGCCAGATGCAAAACGCATTTCTGGATCTGTCAAGGCATCAAGCTAACAGGTAGCTTAGTGGTCATTTCAGCAAGAAAGGACAAGGAGGACAACAGGCACACTCCCTGGAAATGCATTCAGAGTAGGATGCTCTAAAACACTACCCTTTCTACAGCCAGCAAGCTGGGTCTTTGACTTTAAGATGTGGGTGTTCAAGTTAGCGACAACACCTGTTTTCACCAGCTGTTGAAACCTGAGACCCTCCCCCTCAGGTTACATTTTGAAGAGAGATTGATGCTACCTGTTGTTAATTTATGAAGTGAGTGGGCTGAGAATTAAGGAGGTGGAAAAATCGTGACATGTGAAATGATTTTTCCTCCCCCTATGGATCAGAACTTTAATCATACAATAAATATGCTTATTCTTCACGTGGAGAATACAGGTGACCTTAATTTCCCAAGGGCTTATAAAATCTAGTATGTTTCTCTGTTGCCAAGGGTGGAAATTTTTAAGTAAACTATTACCTTTTCAGCGGAATTTATGTTTATCATAAACAATGCAGCCCAGGTCCTCAGTAGCCCCTTTTTCCTCCCCTAAACATAATCCCGCCTGCAGCGGTACTACTGGTGGTATCTGATCCCATGGGATCTTGGAAGCTAAGCAGGGTCAGGTCTGGTTAGTACTTGGAAGAGAGACTTCTTGGGAACACCTGGTGCTGTAGGCTTGGGATAAGGACCTGGCAACACACTCCCAAAAATCAATCAGCCATTGAAAACCCCATGAATAGCAGAGAAGCCCTACTACAGTGTTTTGTCTGTTGTACATAGGGTCTCTGTGAGATGGCACCTAACAAGAAGCAGAATCCCTGTGCTGTGTCTTTAAGGCAGTAGGGGCTTGCAAATTTCTGGGGGCTGAACTCTGCCCTCTCTGGGCAATGAGTCAGACTGGGCAGCTCAGACAAATGGAATGTCCCCCAGTGAGAGCCCCAAAGGCCTGTGCAGTGAAAAGACATCAGAGAACCTCAGAAGAGGACTTCCCCGCCTCCAAACTCCAAGTGCATAGGCCGCTCAGATTCTTTGCAGAGAGCGCCAGAGTGTTCTAAAAGCCTGTGGAAATTAAAGGCATAATTCATAACACAAGCAAAATGTGTCCTTCCCTCACCATCTCAGGCTGCTAGGGAAAACAGAGAAAGGGACTCAGGCCAGAGCCAGGCCTGGGGGAGGAGACCACAGTCAAAGGTCTTCTTAGTCCTTCCAGAGAGTCTCAGTCTCTCTCTCTGTCTCTGTCTCTGTCTCTGTCTCTGTCTCTGTCTCTCTCTCTCTCTCTCTCTCTCTCTCTCACACACACACACACACACACACACACACACACACTCAAATCATTGTCTGAAGTATTGTTGTTGTTGTTGTTGTTGTTGTTGTTGTTGTTGTTAGGTGCTGTCCAGTTGGTCGGACTCATAGAGACCCTCCTAGGGTTTTCAACGGCTGGTTGTTTCGGAATTACTAAGTATTGGGAAACAAAACATTTCAGGACAAGAGTGAGGAAAGAAATCGTGTGAGGAACTACAGTTCTCTGCCAAGACTGAGGGGTCGGACAGGAGAGGGGAGGGAAGTGGAAGAGAGAACCAGATAATAAGACTGAAAGAATAAACTGAGCGAAGTTCCTTCTCCCTCCCTCCTACACTTGCAGATTTTTTTGGCAGCTTCTAACCTTGCTAACATTCCCAAGGGCAAGTTTTAAAGAAATATTCAAAAAGTCAACAAAACACAATGTAATGTGGACACACTGGGAACTTCCAAGATAACAGTTAAGAATGGCAATTGCAGCAGGACTCCAAAAATGGGCTATGAAGGAGGAGAATGAGGAGGAGGAGGAGGAAGACTGGCCCTCTGGAACCATGAATGCTACTCTTAAAAAGAACTCTGCAGCACCAAGGAACTGTCTCTCCTCACTCCTGTTTGGTTCATTCATCATTGTTTGGTATGGTTGTTTGTTTTCTGTGGTACTGGGGGTTGAACCCAGGGCTTTGCACCTACTGTACAAGCACTGTACCACTGAACTGCACCTCCCAGCCCTTTTTTAAAATTTTTTATCTTGAGACAGGGTCTTGTTAAATTACAGAGTCTGCCTAGAATTCACAATCTTCCTGGTTCAGCCTCCCAAATTGCTGGGATTAGAGGCTTGTGCGTCTGTACCTGGCTTCCTTCTTCAATTTCAACAGACTCCCATCTTCCACTTCTGCACTAGTGTGGGAAACCATCACATGCTCCTGTTCCTAAATGTTATCTGTCTTATTTGTTCAAATGTCCATAACAATGTCAGAAAGACATGGAGAAAAAAAATAGCTATTTTAAATACAAAGAAACTGTTGATGTTAACACAAATTATTACGTGTGAAATATGACCTTATTTTATATGCCGAATTGAGAAAATGATCTAGATTGGTTACAAAAGTACAAGGTTTTCTAAAAGCAAAAATTGAAGTTTAATTAAATTTTGCTTCATAAGAGCTCAGTACAACATTAGCTTGTAAATTTATGCTGATATTTAGTTACTTCATGTTCTTTTATGATTTTGACTTAATATTGAACTATTAAAATAGCAATTAAAGGTTTACTAATAATTTATTCTTAATTAAAAGGTGCAACCTAAGTTGTAACTTTTAACAACTTAGATTGTTTTTTGTAACAGTGTAACCTTTTTTAGTTAATCTTATCAACCCAGCAATAAATTTACCCACTGTTCAAACATATTTGGTAATTGCAATGTACTATTGATTTCATTTCCCTCCTCAAGAGAATTACATGCATTTCCTTTCTCTAACCAACTTCTTTGTCTAGAATTCAAACCTTTTAATCATCTGATTAAAATCTTTCTTGATTTTATTTGTTTTTCTTCTCCTCATTTTAATGTCCCTATGAACTTAGACCCCCAGGTGTCTGTCAGCTTATTGTGTTGTAGGGCTTTCATGTTGCTGTAATGCTGAAAGCTATGCCACTATTATTTCAGATACCAGCAGGGCCACCCTTGGTGGACAGGTTTCAGCTGAGCTTCCAGACTAAGAGAGCCGAGGGAGAAGGACCTGGCAGCCCACTCCCAAAACAATGAGCCATTGAAAACCCTATGAATAACAGGGAAACACTGTCCAATATAGTCTCAGAAAATGAGCCCCCTGGGCTGGAAGGCATTCAAAAGATGACTGGGGAAGAGTTGACTCTTCAGGGTAGTTGTTGATAGGTGCCTTCCAGACGATGTCCAACTCGTAGCAACCCTACATACAACAGGCAAAACACTATTGTGCTTCTCTGCTATTTATAGGGTTTTCATTGGTGGATTGATTTTTGGGAGTGTGTTGCTGGGTCCTTCTCCCAAGCTTACAGTATCTGGTGTTCCCAGGAAGTTTCCCATTCAAGTACTAACCAGGCCCGACCCTGCTTAGCTTTGGTGATCTGATGGGATCTGACACCACAGTGCTACGGCTGTAGGCTCTTCAAAGTAGAGTCTACCTCCATGATAGGAATAGAGTAAATCCCCTGGGACCTCCAGTTGCTGATGTGGCATGACTCAAGATGAGAAGAAATATAGTGGCTGCAACAATGGGCTCAAATATAAAAAGATCATGTGCATCCCAATGTGTCAGGGACTACTTTGTTCTGTTGTACATAGGGATGCTATGAATTCGATCTAACTGGATGACACACAACAACAACGTGAACTTAGTGCCAGCTGAATTCATCTATTTTGCTTTCCCCATAACTTCTCTCATGCTATTTTGTTTTCTGAAATGACTCTCTACTTCTCATGCTCTGCCCATCTCAGCCCTACTCACCCTCCAAAGAGTTGTAATGTTAACATCTAAGTTTTTCCTGCTGGCTTTTCGTATGCAGATGGTCAATATATGGCCTCCATTGAGGCTGCTTGTTGTGGTCTTATGCCCTTTGTAGATAATATTCCCTGTGCCCTTTTCGTTATTATATCTCCCCACTATACTAACCATAATCTCCATGTTTTTAAGATGACATAGTTATCTAAGCCTTCCTGCCACCACTGCCATCTAAATAAGTGACACAGAAAACACCAACCATTTTAATTTTTTTTCTCAGTCATCTGCTCACATCATTTAGCTGAAGTTTCCTTAGTGTGCACAAATATCACCACAGTAAAGCAAAGCAGAATGTCAGGTCTAAGCTAGACAGATCTGTCGAGCAAAAGGAACAACCTGAATAATCATATCAAGCCAGATTCCCAGAAATCCTCTTCACCCTTGGTCTCCAGATCATCACCTTGCAACTGCAGCGACATGCCTTGGAAAATTCAATTGGCCAAGTGTGTCCATTTGTCTGATTGTGTTTGCCTAATCAATATAAAATAGATTTACTCCAAAGACTCAAAATGTTATTGTCCCTTCCTCTAAAAATCTTCAACCTTAATTCATTTTCATCAGAGCAGCTACTGAAAATCCTTATTTTCTAGAGTCTTCCATGGGGTTTATGAAACACTCCACTAAGTTGCCTAAAGGCGGAAATTAATTTATTCCTAAGAACTGAACTGTTTTTCCCTTAATTAAACACTTTCTCCACCTTATTATATGCTTTTCAGAGAACACCAATCCCCCACCCCCAAAAAAACCTCTATATGTGCTGAAAGGGTTGAGGATTTCTAAAAAGCACTTCAGCTGATTTGTCAGAAAGCAATATGCAGTTCAGCTGTTCTCTACCCCTAAAACTGGCCTCTCACATTTCACATTGCATTCAGTGCCTTTCTTCCAACCTCTCTCCCCGCCTTTAGGCATACTTTCCATTTCTGTTATTGCTCTTCCTTGCTTTCTCTCTGCCTGCACCCTTTCATTCCCAGCTCTTCCCTAGCGTGTCCCAGAGGGAGGAGGCAGGCTTGGGATAGGGAGCACAGACACTCTTGTCACACACTCAGGGAAGAATCCACTGATACTCAAAAGCAAACAAAGCCTTAAACAAAAAGAGACATTTAAATATAGTTTCCAAACAACTCAAAACAGCACACAAATTATCCTGCCCTTTATAAGGTTAAAAAAGAAAAAGAGTACCCTGGTTGGTGAAAATAACATATGCCTTAGAGACGCCTACCAGATATAAATCAATGTGTTCCAGAAGTATAGATTTTCCTGCATGAAATCCAGACTTTGGAGTTCGATTTCCATATTACTAACCAAAACAACCACCAAGTCCAAGAGAAACTTAAAATCAGAACATTCTGTAGATTAAGAAATTCTTCTTTGTCAGTCTTCACTGCTTATGCTCTTTCTCAGGAGCAAATTGAGAAAATAAATCAAACACAGTCCTCAGCCTTTCAAAAGTGAGAAGTGAAAGGCTTCCTCTTGAAATGCAAGTGAGTGTATTTGGCTCAAAGTAAAAAGGGATGGGGTCAGAATGAAGTGAGGGTGGTCTCCTGTGAGAGTTTGTAGGTTGTACTAATCCCCACAAAGAGCAAGGGTAGCACAGAGCTAGTATCCAACACTCAAAAGCAGAGGTAGGCCACTGGCACAGTGAATTCCTCCTGGAATATAATGCATTTGTGTCCATCTGCTCTGTGTCCTTTTATATATTCACCCAACTCAATGTTTATTCAGTGCTTATAACATTCTAGGCACTTTTGGGGTGCTGGAGACATGGCAAAGAACAAGCAAAGTCCCTGCCCTCCTGTACCTTACCTTCTAAGGGAAAGGCAGAAAAGGGAGCAATAGAGTGGAAACAGCAAGTGCAAAGGCCCTAAGCTTTGTCTGTTTCAGGAACAGCAAGGCCCCATGGCAGCAGGAGCCAAGTGGAGAGAATATAGTGTGAGGGGGGAAAAAAAGCCAAAGGGGATTTGGCCCAGCATGTGCAAAGCCCTAGGTTCAATCTCTAGCACCACAAAAAGAGGGGAGGGGGAGGAGTGAGAAAATTAAAAAGAAAGAAGGAAAAGGAAAAGAAAGAAATGAGAATAAAAAGAAAAGAAGAGGAAAGAAAAGAAGAAAGAAAAAAGATAACAAAAACTCCAAGCGGAGACTGCTCATCCTGAAGAGATCTGCCAGAGAATGAATGGACTTTGGACTTTGGAAGACATGGGAAGGTTTTGGATGACTTTGAGCAAAGAAGTAACATGATCTTAAATAATTTTTAAAGGATTAACTGGCTGCTATGTGTAGAATAAATTAAAATAGTAATGATAAGGAGTAGTGAGATTCTTTGTGCCTTAAAGACAGATCTACCAGGATTCAATAGATAGACTGCTACAAAGGTTGAACCATGAGTGCAAGAAAAGTAAAAAATGATTCCAAATGTCTTGTCCTGAGCAATTGGAGAAAGTCATCATTTTTTGTGATGTAGAATAAAATGGAGACAAGAATGATGTTTCTTTCCAGTTTTCCTTTTTTCCTTCTTTAATGAGAGAAATCACATCATGATTGTCTGCTGAGGGGAATGATACAATACAGAGAGAAAAAGAAAAACTCTGACACTGCCAGAGTGATGTTCTTGAGGAAGGAAGATGAGATAGAGCTGGCTTTGGTTAAGAAGTAGGTGAGTCCCTCTGTAAAACAGGGGCTAGGACAGCAAGTTGTGGGAACTTGTAGACATATTCTTTCTTGGGTTTCTATCTTCTCAGATCTTCAACTGTGTGTTGGGATAGGAGATGTTTCCCCTTATCTTTCCTACTTTGCCTCAGCCCAGTCACCACCTCTACACTACCATTCAAACCCTCTGCTTTGTCCTCTGGAGTAGCTTTTCCATAACTAGCACCACTACTATCACCACCACAGTTATTTAATGACTTCATTCAGCCCACACATGCCCTTCTACACTTGGATCTGCCTTGCTGGGGTTAGAAGATTACACACATATATCACACCCTTCAACCCCTGGCCATGTTGGTAAAGTACTGCTCTGCAGTCTCTGGTGCCCTGAGTTTGATCCCTAGCACCACAAAAAGGAAGAAGGCTATAGCAGCCCACCCCCAATACAATCCTGAAGCACTCAGCCATCGAAAACCCTATGAGGGTTACTATGAGTCAGACACAACTTGATGGCACCTAAAAACAGCCCCTGGCCAGCTGGCTTCCTTTTGCCAATGAAGACAATGGTAGGAGATCTGAAGCTAGCAGGAAGGAGGCAGGTTCTTGCTTCTGGCTCTGACATTGTAGCAGTTGTTGGTGGTTGTGGTAGAGGCAGCAGGAATCAGGGAACTCCAGGCTGCAGCAACCCAGCCAGGGAAGCATATTCATCATGGCTGTAGCCCTAGTTGAGATAGCTCTAGACTTGGCTGTGACAGTTTCCCCAGAAGCCTGATAGCAAGGGCTCGGTTACAGGTGTTCACAACTTCTGATCTCTAACAATCCAGTTCTCCCTTTATAATCCTTCAGCCACTTCATCTTCTTCCTTTTGCTCTTCCAGCCCTGCCAGAATCTCTGTAACCAATATTTTGAATTAAATTCTCAGGTATGAAACACAAGATACTTCCTATTTCCTTGATCACAGTGCCTGTTGGATATACTTTCAATACACTCACTCCCTTTTATGGAGGGTTTCCTCCTCCTTTCTGCTTTAACTAAAATGTATTTCTTCCTCAATAACACTGTTCTTCTGCAATACACTCATGTGTCACTGTTTATCTCATGTTCTACCTCTTCAGGGCCATGAGGGAAGAGTTAACACTCTCATTACTCCCTGTTACTGCATCCAGACCAATGCCTTTCCAACCCGTTTACTCAAATCCTGCTCATCAGATCCACTCTATTTGTGTTTACTAGTCTGTAACCATGGCTGAGGTTTAGCTTAATTGGTAGAGTGCTGCTCTATGCTCTCTGAGGCCCTCTGTTCGATCCCCAGCACCTCAGAAATGTGAGAAGGACATGGTAATCCACTCCCAAAGCAATCCCAAAAAGCAATCACCCATTGAAAAGCCTGTGAGGGTTGCTATGTGTGGGACCCAACTCCACAGCACCTAAAAACAACAGTTTTTAACCATCCTGCCCCAAGTCAAGTCATCATTCTGTCATTTCCTCTCTTTAATCAAAGCCTGTGGCACCCAGCACCCAAACTTGGTTTTACTCAAGTCCTGTTGAAAGCCTGAAGGCTCTCAGTATCCACACAGATCACCCATGGACCCACCAACACAATGAGTGCGCAGTTCCTTGGCCTCTTCCAGGTTCTGCCACTCCAGTTCAGCCCTTCACTCATGCCATCGCCTCTACTGTCATCTCAAACACAATCACCAGTTCCTGCATCACCCTCTGACAATACCTCTTCTTTTTAGGGTACTTGGTTATATACCCTTTGGCCCTTACTCAACTTCATCTGCACTTCTGGTGCATTGATCCTTACATTTTCTCCTACTTAATCATCTGTGTCTTTCTTTCTTTCCCTCCTGAGATAACCCCATTTCATTATTTATTCAGTATCACTCTTGTAAATATCTTACCTTTCTTACATACTGTCTTCTTCACCTAAGTCTAGGAGAATCCAACTCCTGGATTATCTAACTCTTTCTCCCTTGCACATGAGTAACTAAACATAGCTGGCAGTGGGGCCAGGTGCAGGAATCACATACACTGGCAGACTGGTTAGTTCCTTTGTAACTTCAAAAGCCCACACAAGCTCTGCGTTTAACCAGCTCTAGCTACCTTAATATGGCCTGGGGTTTAGCTCTGTTGGTAGAGTGCTGCTCTGCACTCTCTGAGGCCCTGGGTTGGATTCTTAGCACAACAAAAATGGGAGAAGGACATGGCATCCTACTACCATAGCAATCCCAAGAAACAATCAGCCATTGGAAACCCTCTGGATAGCAGAGAAGCACTGACAGAGTACCAGTCATGGCACAGTGTCAGGGAGTGTTTTGTTCCGTTGTACACAGGGTAGCTATGAGTCAGACCTGACTCAATGGCACCTAACAACAACAACAAGATACCTTCATATTTATCTCTAGTCTACACTCTCTCACTTTCTCCAATGATTTTTTCTAAACATTTTCCAAAAATTCTCCTTAAATCTTGAACGCATCCTTCAGCCCTTTGGCATTTAGTACATAGCAATTTCATGTGTTAGAGAAAATAGACGCTAAAAAATGGACTCTTCTCCACTTCTTGAGAGTGAATGCACAAACACACCTATCCCTCCCCAACTTTCCCCTTTTCTTTCTGTTACAACAAAGGAGCTATTCCACAGACTTATTTGAGGCAAATTTCTCCACTCTGGTTTTCCTTCTATCTCTTTATTATCACCAACCAATAACTCTTTTTTTAATGTTTCCCTCTGCTTTTCACCAGAAGTCTTCCCAGCAATTCGTTTTTACCATTTTTAAAGTTGCAGTACAGTTTACATAATATAAAATGAACTGTTATAAAATGCACAATTCAGTGGTTTTCAGTACAGTCACAATGTTGGATAATCATCACTGCTATGTACTTTCAAAACATCTCCATCACCCCAACAGCCATTTCCCCTTAACTTCTCCACAGTCTCTTGCAAACACTAACCTGCTTTCTATCTCTAGGAAGTTACTATTCCAGATATTCCATGCATTATGATTTGGATCTAAACATCCCCTAAAGGGCATGTGTTTAAATGTTTGGTCCCCAGCCGGTGGCACTGTTTGCAGAGGTTATAGAACTTGGGTAGGTGGGATTCTAGCTTTGCAGAAATGGCTCCCTGGGATTGGGGCTTTGAAGATTTTACTTGGACCCAAGGCTCTTCACTTTCAGCTTCCTGATTGCTGAGATGTGAGGTTCTGTGCCATGGAGCCTCCCAAACCTGCCTTTCCACCACACCTTCTAACTCTATGGACTAAAATCCTCTAACCATAACACCCCAGTAAATCTCTCTCCCTCATAAGTTTGTTTGGTGGTTTCTCTGTCACAGCAACATACCACTTAACTAATGCATCCTGTAGAATCACACACTCCATGACCTTTTATGTCTGGTTTCGTTCACTTCACGTATTTGCGAGGTCCGTTCATGTTGCAGCATATATCAGTACTTTTTCCCTTTTTATGGCTGAATAACATTTGTCACGTGAACAGAACACATTTTCTTTACCTATTCATTAGTTAGTACACATTTATGTCTTTTCCACCTATTGGTTGCAGTGACTGGTGCCATTTTTATTTGATACCTGTATTCAATTCTTTGGAGCACATACCTATGAGTAAAATGGCTAAGACATATGGAAATTCTATGTTTAACATTCTTTTCCTCCAGTACTGGTGGTTGTACCCTGTGCCTCACACATGCAGGCAAGTTCTGTACCTCTAAGCCACGTCCCCATCCCCCTTTTTATTTTTCCTTTTGAGATAATGTCTCACTAAATTGTGTAGCCTACCTCTGGCCTCTAACTTGAGATCCTCCTGTATCAGCCTCCCAAGCTACTGGGATTACAAGTGTGGGCCACGGCACCCTGCTTAGGTTTAACCTTTTGAGGAACCACTAAACTATTTTCCACAGTGGCTTCCTTCCCATCAACTTTTAAACATGTTCATGTCTCTGAAATTAAAAATAAAAAAATCTGAACTCCACCCTTACCCCCATGTACCCCTCCAGCTGCTGATCTTTCTCTTATCTCCTTCTTTGAAAAACTTTTTGGAAAAACTTTTTTATGGCCTATTCTACTTCCCCCAGCCATCAAATGTGGGCCCCTCCAGCCCTTGTCTTGTGCCCTTTTTGTTTCTTTCCCAGTACCGTTTCCCCCATTGTTTCTGGCACCCCTCCAATCTCTTCTCCAAATTGCAGCCAGTGTGACCTTTTCAAAATGCAAATCTGATCATACCACTCCTGTTTCAAACTTCCAAAAGGTTTAGGTGCCTTTAGAGAAGACACCTGATGCTGTCTGGTCTCTGCTCATGTTCCTCTTGGCTATTCCTTAACAAGGCACCTGTCACTAGGGAACCCAGCCAGCCACATGCTCTCTTGATCTCACTGTTTTCTCTTCCTGGACAATACCTCACTCTACATCATTCTTCATTTGTTAATTTCTATCCTCACTTGGGAAGCAATTCTTGACCTCTGTAATTTGCTAAAATCCTATACATTGCCTCATGTTTAAAGTCTACATTAAAATATTTTCCTTAATAAATTCCAACTTTGCTTCATTAAAAAAAATCCTATACTTTCTTGTACCACTGTTATGGAATGAATTTCACACACACACCCCACCACCAAATTCATACCTTGAGGTCTTAACTCCTAGTACTTTAGGGTGTGATTACAGCTGGAGATAGAGCTTTCAAAGAAGAAATTAAGGTAAAATGGTAGCCTAAAGTGGGCTCTAATCTAATCTAACTGGTATTCTAAAAGAAGAGATTAGGATACAAACAACAGATGGAAAAAGGAAACCTAGAAGAACAAAAGGAAATATAGGCAGTAGGAAACAAAGGAGCTAAACATTGATACATGGGAAATACTAAGGAGTTTGGGGGAGGTTATTTGTTTGTTTTGTTTGGATTTTTGTTTGTTTTTTTTTTCCTTTTTTTTTTTTTTTTTAGAAATATACTTGATATATAAGTAAAGTCAGAGCACTAAAACAGAAAATGTACATTGCTTAGAGTAGTCAAACTGTCCACTTGGCAGGTAGATCAGCTCAGATTGGACTTGGCTATAGGTAATAAACAAATAAACATTGCCTTTTTGATTCTCAAAGAAGACTGCAAATAGTTGAGGGCACACATAGAAGTTCTGTGGTTATCAAGGACTTGAGTTCCTTCTATTTTTCTACTTCACTATCCTAGATCTTGTCTTTGGTTCTCAAGGTCATCTTGTGGTCCAAGATGGCAACTGGAAGACAGAAGACAGGCAAAAAGGGCTTGATTCCCAAATAAGTTATAGTCCTTAAAGCAGCTCTTTTAAAAGACACATAGCACTTCTATTTCACTGCCTAAATATTGGTCTCATGGACACCCCTAAATGCAAAATTATTTGGGAAATGTAATTTATTTGGAGTGCTGTGCACTGAATAAGACTAAAATTCTGTTACTAAGGAAGACTAATTGATTAGAAACTGTATGGGCAGATAGCAATCTCTGCTAAAATGGATGTCACTTAACTCCAGGGAATTTAGGAATAAATATATTGATGAGGATAATAATAAAACCATATTATTAATTTAGAAATATATATATATATATATATATATGAGCATATGTACATGTTTAGTATTTTTATATTTTTAATGCATAAGAAAATGCGGCATATTGGAGCATCCAATGGATTATTTTCTGTGATTCTCATCTAAATTACATAATTGGGTTATTTTTTAATTTTTTATTTTAACCTCAAAGGTATAAGAGAATTTTACTAAGTATATAAATTTTTCTGAGGGATTTAAAAAGAAAACTTCCATTATATTTGCAAGCTTAATTTATTGTATTTCTTAAGATTTACTTAAGAAATTAAAAAGACATTATTTGTTAATTAGATAGCTTAAGGTCTTTTAAAAATCAAGCATTTAAAATTTATAAATTTAGTTTAAAATGTCCAAACATTTGTAATTAATTGGGTTTTAAAGACCTGCTTGAAAGTGATTGCTGAAATATGCTATGTTTTTAAAAATAATAAGATTTCTAAGTTGAATGTAAAACATTAAGGAAAAAGATTAAATTGTTACTGTAATAAGTGAATGGTAATTTAAAAATCCAGAAAAATCACAAGTAATTTTTTCTATGCATAAAAGCTGCCCTTGAGGACACCAGAAAGTCTTCATATTGACAGGCACATATTTATGAAAAACTGTTAAGATAATGAGACCTAAGTATTTGAGGCTTTTTTCTTTAAATAAAGTAAGTTCATTAGAAGTTTTAAAACAAGTGAATGCCATGATCACATTTGGTTTTCACCAGATAATTCTGATGGCAGTGAAACACCCTTTCTTTCCTATGCAATTCTTAAAGCACCAACCCAGCTCCACCTCCTCTGTGAAATCCAAACCAATGTACAATCTCCAGGCAATGTCTTCTCTGAACACCATGACATTCTACACATATAGTATGATGACCATTTTCTTTCTTTCTTTCTTTCTTTCTTTCTTTCTTTCTTTCCTTTTTTTTTTTTTTTTTTTTTTTTTTTTTTTTTTTTTTTTTTTTTTTTTTTTTTTTTTTTTTTTGTGGTACTAGGGGATTGAACCCAGGGCCTGGCGCTTGCATGCTTTGCAAGTTCTGGATCACTGAGCTTCCCACATAGCCCATTTTTTTACTTTTTGGGACAGGGTCTCCCTAAATTACGCAGACTGTCTCTGGTCTCAAACTTGCGATCCTCCTGCCTCTACCTCCCAAGCAGCTGGGATTACAGGCGTTTGCCATAGTGCCTGACTGAACATTTTATTTCTCTGGAGTTTTTGTGTTTGTTGCCCATAGTAAACCATTAAACAATGCTATTCATTTTTTCATTTCATATTTTATTCATTTTTAGACTTTGTGTGTGTGTGTCTAACACAAAACCACATACATCATAGCCATGCACTATAATTTCAATGGGACAGAATGCAATTGAAATGCAAAATTTAGGACTTCATTCTAAATTCACTACAATCCTACCAAGGTAAAACATCACCTGACACCATAGCTAGAAGAGGTGAGCTCTCCTTTCCTCCCATTTTCAAATATTTATTGCAACTAAAATTAAATACAAAGTCCTGATTATTGTTTTTGTCCAAGATGCATCTAGCACTACAGAAAAAGAACTGGCTCTTCCAGCCTTTCCTATCAACAGGTTTTCAGCTGTGTACTCACTTGCAAATGATTACACATCCACAGGAAAGAAATGTCTTTTGGTTGGAAAACGTCCCAGTAGGCCCATAGGGTGGGCATTCGATTCCTTGATAGAAAGCCCAGTTCCACTGTCTGGAAAGGAGGAAATTAGAAAAGGGGCAAAGAACCATTTGCTTCAGGGCCTAAAATAACACCAATTTCAGTAACAACTATGAGCAACAAGATAGTGGAATTAAGCAGAAGGGAAAAATTGCTGTCGGTGACTTCTTTAGCTATAAAATAACTTAGAAGATACTTCAAAACAATTTTCCAAACCACAATAATATTGTGACCAAAAATATATTGAAAGGCAATTTGGCCAAAGATGCTTTAGAGGACTTTAGCATAGTAAAAGGCTTCATCTTTTCAGACCATGAAAAGATAAATAAATATTAATTCAAAAACAACAACAAAAAAAACCCCTTTGATGTCCCTTTTATTCCCAAGATTGTACTTTCTTGTGTTATTCCCTTCTGTGTGTGCATGTATGTGTCCTTGCCGCCCCCACCTCTATCTGTTAATTATGCTGTAAAACTCAAGCCAGTAGAAACTGCTTCTTAACATTTATCATTACCCACCCTGGCTGTTGTAATTTTTTTTCTTATTACCAGAAATTTTTCTTTCTATTGCCTATACTTCTCTCTAGCACATTAATTATCTTTCATGTGACAAGCCCCTAATCCATTTTTTCCTGTGAAATCTGTAGCACTTAATGACGATTATTCGCACATTGTAAAGGCTTTAGAAGGAGACTTTTCAGATCCTGTCTAAATGAGGCCTCTTAAGTCATATGATGAGCTTAGATTGGAGCCCCGGTCTCTCAGGTTTGATTAGCAGATCCCGATGGCTTGCTACTACTTTGCTCAGCTCTGTGATTTTAGCAGGAAAAAGGGCGAAAAAGAGAAACAAGAGTAGCTATCTGGATAATAGCAGGAACAAGCCAGAGAAGGGAACATTCACCTGCTATACGCACCATAACTGAATATAGTCATTAGCCACAGATGCCTGATAATTTGAAATGGGGACCTTTATACCTCTTATCTTAGGTAGTCTCAGAATTGGGACCAGTATGTGTAAATAAGAGCCTGCTCCTCTTCCACTGGCTCAGAATTAGTCATTGTAGCCTGAGTTTCTCCCCTCCTGTATCTTCCTGAACTTAGTGGCTTTTAAACAATCAGTACTTCATGATTATGGTGTGCTTAGGTTGGCCTCCACTATCCTGCCTCAGGGCAAAAAAAGTACATATGCATTAACTCCCTGTTCCAAGAAAATGGCCTCTAGGTCTAAAAAGCAGAAGACTATCACTAAAGGAGCTTCGATGACATACTCCCTATCTTCTCCCCACTTGTGCGGAAAGCCATCTTCCAGACATGGGCTGTCAGAAACACACACACCTTACCAGATGCTAATTACATTTGCAATTTCCAATATTCCCCCAAACCAGAGCCATACATCTGGACTGCCTGTGGCTGGAATGATAAAATCGAATTCTGAGAACAAGATGTCATGATTTTGAAATAAATGTAAAAAATGGAAAATAAGACATGATGAGGTTTTTTTTTTTTTTTTTCAGTAAGATTAAACTGGTTTTTTCTCCTCCTTGGAATCAGATGAGAAGAAGAACAATAACAATAAGAACAACAATAATAATTAATATTTATTGAAAGTATACTAGGTTGTTTCTTTCACTCATTTTTTTAACCACTGAAACAAATCTATAAGGAAGATATTTTTGTTATTGTCTCCCTGTTGACGATACTTGGGACATAAGCTGCACAGTTGTGTTAACTTACCCACAGTTATAGGTTTTGGAACTAGAAGAAGAGTAGAGATCCTAAGGGAGGATTTTGTTATGTGAGAGCCTTTACCATTAATCACTACCTCTCTTCATTAGGTCTTGTCAGTGCTGGAACTCCAGTCCCCAGGTACAGCTTTGCACACATCCCTTTTTCCAAGCTATATCCAAGCCCCCGCCCAAACTTCTGATGGAATCCTACTAGCCAAACAGCAAGGACAGGAACATTAACTAAATTGCAAACCCTTTATGTTGTGGACAAGGGATGAACCAGAAAACAAGCAAATGTGGGAATCCTGTCTCCTATTGCTAGCCTGGTGCCCAAGGCAGTCAATATCTCAGAATGAGGCCTGACACTTTCATCTTCCAGGCCTCATGTACACTGTGCCTGTGTCTAGAACATTGTCTTTTTGCCCTTTACCTTGCCCCACCTAAACCCTGACATCATGCGGAAATATTTATTTCTTCTTCAGACTCCTATTACAACTCATTTTCTCTAACAAGCCTTTCCTGATCCCCTAGGCCAGGTGAGAAGTTCTCATGCTGGGCTCCTATGGCCGCCTTTACTTTGTTTGTTGTAATATACATCATCATTGATCATACTTTCTTATTTCATTGCCCGTCTTTCTTACTGGATTATAAATCTATCGAGGATGGAAACCACAACTGCCTTACTACCTAATTCATACCCAGCCATGTATACATAGTGGCTGGATAAGAGAGTAAATGAAGGAATGAGGAAGCCTCCCGCCTCTGGACAGTACTAGTCATTAAATTCTAAGATACTTTTTACAGGTATGATAGGGCAATGTCCTCTTTCTGAAAACTCTAAAACACAAGCTCTAAGATGAGTTAACTGTCACTCTGGGTCTCTTATTGTCCTATAATTTTTTTTTAAACAAAACTGCCAACACGATTTTTAGATTAGTAATGGCCTTGTCATCATTATTTCCCCACTTCAGTAGATGAGAGCCTGAGATTGAGGTGAATAGCAGTCCTGGCCTTCATCTAATCAAGTCCTGAGCAGCACTTGTCTCGAAGTGTGACGGCGACCATTCCACTTCTAGGCATTATCGCCATTAGAGGAAAGAGAAAATAAGGAGATTTTTGTTAAGTAGAATTGTTTCATCTGTGCAGCTTTACCCTTACCACTGATTAATGACCAACTCTACATCCTTTGCTCTAGGGTACATAGATTTAAAAAGAAAAGTGGAACTCCCATGTTAACTATCTGAATTTCCGCACAAATATTTGGCTATGTTCACCTTACAAAAACAACTAATTTAGGACCTCATTCTTCTTTTTTTTTAAGGACCTCATTCTTAATCACCTCTGTCAATACACCTGATTCACCTGAAATTTTTTTCCTACTTAGTATAACTGGATTGACCAACTTGGGGAGCAGCTTTTAACATAACACAAAGGGTTCTACATAGCTTTCCAGACTGATTAGGGGCCACCGCAAATGGAAGTTGGTATTATTTTCATGTATGACCCAAGTATAAGATTTGACAGCTTACTGTTGAATTTGTAACCTGGAATAACCAACAAAAACTAAAAAGTAGGGGACAAAGAGAGTTGATCATTAACATAAAGTACTCCTTCTAAATTCTTATATTCCTTAAGGGAGCCACCCCAAACCTTTTTAACCTATTTCAGATGATAAAACTGAGGCAGTGAGAGATCAAAACCAAAAACATTTTGATCATCTCATAATAATTTTAATTTTGACTCAATTATCTTGATGAAGTAATGCTCACTTGGAAGAGAAAATATAAAGGTCCTACAAAATAAACAGAACTATGAACTTTTTAAGGTACATAAATCCAATAAGACCTGTAGCCATAGCACTTTGGCATTGATCCCATCAGATTTCAGAAGCTAAGCAGGGTCAGGCCTGGTTAGTACTTGGATGGATGGGAGATCGCCTGGGAACACCAGGTGCTGTAAACTTGGGAGAATGACCTGGCAACCCACTCTCAAAAAAAAAAAAAAAAAAATCAGCCATTGAAAACCCTATAAGTAACAGAAAAGCACAATAGTGTGTTGTACATAGGGTCGCTATGAGTCGGGATATCAACTGAACAGCACCTAACAACAACATCAACAAAACAAATCCAATAAAATCAATAAAATCCAACAAATCCAGTAAAAGTCATTGGACTATGGAGTCTTCAGAAACAAACTGTTGTGTTCTAGCTTGAACTTCCAGCCCAATGTCTGGAGTACAGTTAATGCCTGATGCAAATCAAATAAGTAAATGAATAAATAATAGTGATATATTCTCCCTTAGATGGGGGTTCGCAGATTCTGAAACTGGCTTATGGGGCTTCTCAGGATCTGCCCTTTGCTTACCTCTTCAGTGTCATCCTTCCACATTCCTCCCTTGCTGACCATCCTCCAGACAGTCAGAATTTCTCCCTCTTTTCCAAATATGTTTTGCATTCTTTTGCCTTGGAAACTTCAAGCATGCTGTTTGCACTGCCTTCAGCCCCTGTCACCCTTCTTCCCTCACCTGGAGATGCTGCAATTTCAGCTTCAATGGTGTTTTCTCTGGAAAAAGTTCCCTGGCATACTCAGCTTCCCTTTCTATTGCATTCCCAGCCACTGTATTTTTCTGTCTCACCACCTACAGCACCTCCTTGGCCCTGCCTGTCCAACTCCAGGTCTTCCCAGTGCACTCTTCCTTAAGGGCAATGGCGGGCTCTGCTTGAGATTGATCACGTCTACTTTTTATTACAAATGACAGAAAGCCTACAGAAACTTACTTAAACTAAAAAGGGACTTATTGACTATGCATTTGGGCATTCCAGGTACTTGCCTGAGGCTGTCAAGCCTTTCTCTCTCCTTCTCCATCTCTGCTTCTCACCTGTGCTTCTCTCTACATGCTTGTTTTCTTCTCTGTTTATCTCTATCTATCTATCTATCTATCTATCTATCTATCTTCTATCTCTGTTCATCTTCTCTGATCTCTATCTCTAGCAGCTCTTCACCTATGCCTCTCTCTGCATGTCAATCATTTCCTTCTCATTGAAGAAACTTCCTGCAAGTGTTAGGAGAGAACCTAGGAGTGAGGTATGGTCTGACTATAAATTGCTCCAGGTGACATCATCCCAATTTTAATGATCACAAAGGAAAAAGAGCCTCTCTTTCCTGGCATCCAAGTATAAAAGCTGAGGGTGGAGCACTAGGTTTGAGCCAATGCTCTGGGACTGGATCAATGCTTGGACCAATCACTACAGCCAAAGGAAAGAACTACTATGATTAATCAGTCCTGAGCATATTTGCAGTCCACAGGGCTGGGAATATGCAGTAGGGGTATGTGTAGGCACTACAACCAGAACTGGCACTGAAAAGGGGTACCATTGAACAGGCCATGATGGCATACTCCTATAATCCTAGCCCTAAGGAGGCTAAGGCAGGACACATGTTTGAAGCAAGCTTGTGCTACATAGTGAATTCTAGGACAGCCTGGGCTACACCGAGTGACCCTGTCTCAAAAAAAGGTGGAGGGGGAGAGGTGACATTACTACTAGGAAAGAGAATGATATGATGCAGTATGAACCATATAATAAAAATTCCCCTCCATTTGATTAGCATTATATTCCAGATCTTACTATTAAATCTGGCATGAGGTTGTTAGTCAGTAAATATTCAGTGACCAAATGAATAAATTAACTTAGAAGATAAATTCAGAGGACAGTGCATTTGCTCTATTAATATTCAGAATAGTGCAACTCATAAGTGATGATGAAAAGAAGCACATGCTATTTCTTATGACAATAAGAAAAAGAGGACAGCATTTCATGACAGCTAAAAAGCTAATATTATACTTGGTAAAGATTTGCAAATGCAATATGCTCAAAATTATGCCTCGGAAATGTCTACTAGAAGGTCAATACATTTGATTGATGACTGTATATTGATCAATTTTATAATTGATGGTTTTGTAACATCCTGCCTGCCTCCCTATTTCTGGTCCAGGTAAGCCTGGCCAGCAGAAGTGCCTGCAAGCTCAGGTCTCTTTCAACTGAGGCTAAATCCATATTCTAAGCAGAAAGTGCATATATTTGCCTATCTCTATGGTCTTCTATCTCAGAAGTGAGACATTCTTGTGACTTCAGTGCCTTAGGACAGAATGCACATTTTTTGTATTATCTAAACCACTGAACACTTGTTCCTTAACCACAACCAACCTGGTCCTGCATTTGGATTTAAGTGGTAGAATCCCTCTTTAGATTCCTACAAATTCCTTCAACCATTGGACTTTGGACACACTTCTGTTTATTGGGCCTCCTTCGATTATCTGTTCTATTCCTGGCTGATTGCAATGGTAGATCTGGGAACATGGGCCAAATCCCCTCCCTCTATTCTGTTGAGCCCTTTTCCCTGAAGTGCTTTCCTTATCCTGGACTCTCTCTCAAAGCTCACTGCTCACAGATAAATAGTTCTCAAACATAAACCTTATTTTGACCGATAGGTCTTCCTTAGCCTTTCCATTTTGGTCTGTTTTCTGGCCAATCACTCTAACTGGAGCACATAGTTTTCTAGAGAATTCTGTTCCATTTTGGCCTGCTAGAATTTGTAACTTAAAGATACATTAATGATGACTTCCATTATATAATCTAGCATTAGAAATTCACCATGCAGAAAGACTAGAATATTATCATTTTATCATGCCTATTAACTTTCCCAGTAGAGTGGAACATTTTGCCATTTGACCCGGAAGCACCCTAATGAAAAAATGTAGTAGGGTCCAATACTTCCTTGACTTAGCAAAGGAAAATGACTTACCACACAGTGTTTTATCAAACACTAACTTCTTTAGTCTCATGAGATATAGCATTAGCTTTCAATTGTACCCTTAATATAATTCCCAGAATATGTTCATTTCAATATATATTTACGTGTCTGGCTGTTTTTGTTTAGACACTTAAACATGCCATCCCTAGTTATATATTTCTAAAATCATAAAAACTAAATATTTCCAAATTCTGAATCTTGTTCTTTATTTCTTCAATTATCTACACGTGACTGAAAAAAACAAAAAATAGCTACTAACCTAATCACTTGGAGTAGAAGACTGCTTATCCCCCATGTGCCAAAATAATAATGATTTCAGTCATGTGTCAATTAGAATTTCCAAGAGAAAGAAAAAATCATACTGTTTTTCTTACTGTTTTTCAAGATGGACATCTGAGAACTAGAAGGCAAATGGTGTCTCATACATTCATTCCATTTTACATTCTTTGTCATGCCTCTTCAAAGTAGAGGGTAACTTAAGGATGGAAATGGAGTAAAGCCCCAGGGACCTCCATTTGTTGATGTGGCATGACTCAAAATGAAGAAAAACAACTGCAAACATCCATTAACAATTGGAACAAGGGAAGCCGTAGCACATGCCTGTAATCCCAGGGGCAGGGGAGGCAAAGGCAGGAGCATCACAAGTTTGAGATCAGAGGTAGTCTGCATAATTTAGTGAGACCTTGTCTCACAAAAGTAAAAAAATGGGCCTGGCATCCAGCTCAGTAGTCTAGCATTTGCAAAGCATGCAAGCGCAAGGCCCTGGGTTCAAGCATGCAAGCGCAAGGCTGTGGGGGTACGGTACCCCCAGTACCGTACCACAAAAAACAACAAAAGACAACAACAACAACAAAAAAAAACCCACCTGGAACATGGAATGTATGTAGTATGAAAGTAGGAAAATCAAAAATCGTTAAAAGAGAAACGGAATGCGTAAACACTGACATTCTAGGTATCAATGAACTAAAATAGGCCGGCATGGGCCATTTTGAGTCAGATAATCATTTGGTCCACTATACTGGGAATGACTAAATATTAAAGAGAAATGGGCTTGCATTCATCATCAAAAAAGACATCTCAAGGTCTTTCTTGAAGTACAATGCTGTCAGTGATAGAATAATATACATACGCCTACAAGGAAGGCCAGTTAATATGACTATCATTCAAATTTATGCACTCACAACTAAGGCCACAAATGAAGATAGGGAAGACTTATACCAACCTCCACAATCTGAAATAGATTGAACATGCGATCAAGATATACTGATAATTACTGGTGACTGGAATGCAATAGATGGAAACAAACAAGAAAGCTTAGTAGTTAGAAAATATGGCCTTGGTGACAGAAATGATGTTGGAAATTGCATGATAGAATTTCGCCAAACCAATAACCTTTTCATGGCAAATTCATGTTTTCACCAACATAAACAGCAGTTCTACACATGGACTTCACCAAGTGGAACATACAGGAACAAAATCAACTACATTTGTGGAAAGAGAACATGGAAAAGCTCAATATCAAAAGTCAGAAGGAGACCAGATGCTGATTGTGGATCAGACCATCAAGTTCTCTTATGCAACTTCAAACTGAAACTGAAGAAAATTAGAACAAGTGTAAAAGAGCCAAGGTATGACCTTGAGTATATCCCACCTGAGTTCAGAGACCATCTCAAGAACAGGTTTAATGCATTAGACATGAATGATGGACAATCCAACGAGTTGTGGCATGACATTTAAGATATCATTCATGAGGAAATTAAAAGATTATTTAAAAGACAGGAAAAAAAGAAAAGACCAAATTGCATGTCAAAAGAGACTCTGAAACTTGCCCTTGAACATCAAGAAGTGATAGTAAAAGCAAGACAGGAGGAAGTTAAGGAACTAAACAGACGATTGCAAAAGGCAGCTTGAGAAGACAAAATTAAATATTTTAATGATGTGAAAAGAGGTAGAGATGGAAAACCAAAAGGGAAGAACATGCTGTGTTTCTCAAACATAAGGAAGTGAAGAAAAAATTCAAGCCTCAAGTGGCAATAGTGACAGAGTCTATAGGAAAAATATTAAATGATGCTAGAAACATCAAAAGAACATGGAAGGAATACACAGACTGATTATACAAAAAAAGCATTAGTGGATGACCAACCATTTCAAGAGGTTGCATATGTTGAGGAACCAATGGTAATGAAGGCAGAAGTGAAAACTCCCTAGAAGGAACTGGTGAAACACAAGGCTCCAGGAATTGATGGAATACCAATAGAGATGTTTCAACAAACAGATGCAGCACTGGAGGTACTCACATGTTTATACCAAGAGATTTGGAAAACAACTACCTGGCAACTGACTGGAACAGATCTATATTTGTGCTTATTCCTGAGAAAGAGGATCCAACTGAATGTGGAAACTATTGAATGATATCATTAATATCACATGCAAGCAAAATTTTACTAAAGATCATTAGAAAGCATCTGCAGCAGTATATAGACTGGAAACTGCCAGAAAATCAAGCTGGACTCAGAAAAGGGCAGGGAATCAGGGACATCATTGCTGATGTCAGGTGGATATTAGATGAAAGCAGATAAAGATGTCTACCTATGTTTTATCGACTATGCAAAGGCATTTGACTGTGTGGATCACAACAAATTGTGGATAATACTTCGAAGAATGAGAATACCAGAGTACCTAATTGTACTCATGAGTAATTTATACATGAACCAGGAGGCAGTTGTTTGAACCAAACAAGGAAACACTGCCCGGTTTAAAGTTTAGAAGGGTGTGTGTCAGGGCTGTATACTTTCACTATATCTCTTCAATTTCTAGGCTGAGCAAATAATCTGAGAAGCTTGGCTTTATGAAGAAGAACATGGCATCTAGATTGGAGGAAGACTAATTAACAACCTGTGTTATGCAAATGACACAACTCTGCTTGCTGAAAGTGAAGATTTGAAACTTTACTGATGAAGATCAAAGAACATAACCTTCAGTATGAATTGTGCCTAAACATCAACAAACCAAAAATCCTTACAACTGGGTCAGTAAGCAACTTCAGGATAAATGGAGAAAAGATTGATGTTGTCCACAATTTTACTTTACTTGGTTCTACAATTGACACTCATGGAAGAAACAGTCAAAAAATCAAAAGATGTGTTGCTTTGGGAAAAGCTGTGACAAAAGATCTCTTTAAAGTATTGAAAAGTATAGATGTCACATTGACAACAAAGGTACACCTGACTCATGCCATGGTATTTTCAGTCACTTTATGCGGTTGTGAAAGCTGGACATTGGACAAGGGAGATAGGAGAATTGATGCTTTTGAATTATGGTGCCAGACATGATTATTGAATATACCATGGACTCCCAAAAGAACCAACAAATCTGTGCTGGAAGAAGTGCAACCAGAGTGCTCCTTGGAAGCAAGTATGGCTAGACAGTGTCTTACATATTTTGGACACATAGTCAGGAAGGACCAATCCCTGGAGAAGGATATCATGTTTGGTAGAGTGACAGGTCAATGAAAAAAAGGAAAACTCTCCACTGATGGATTGACCCAGTGGCTGCAACAATGGACTTAAACATAAATAAGATTCTGTGCCTGGCACAGAACTGGGGAGTGTTTTGTTCTGCTGTACATAGGGTCACTATGAGTTGGATCTGACTCAACAGCACCTAACAAAAACATCATGGCAATTGACATTGATCACTTAAACAAACACCAGAGGCCTACCATGTATGAGAGCAATGCTAAACATTGGTCTTCATATTCAAACAGTAAATCTTGAACCCTAAAAGCCAATAATCTATTTCACTACTAAAATGAGATGTTAGCTGGGTACCATGATACACATCTGTAATCTCAGCAACTTTGGGAGGCTGAGGCAGGAAGATCACAAGTTCAAGGCCAGAGGCCACTGTGCAACTTAGCAAGATTCTGTCCCAAAATAGAAAAATTAAAAAGGAGCTGGGAGCACAGGTCAGTGGTAGAGGACTTGCCTAGCATGCACAAAGGCCTAGGTTTAAGACCTCCTCAACTACTGAAGAAGGAAGGAAGGAAGGAAGGAAGGAAGGAAGGAAGGAAGGAAGGAAGGAAGAAAGGAAGGGAGATGGAAGGAAGGAAGGAGAGAGAGAGAGGGTGGGAAGGAGGGAGGGAGGGAGGGTGAGAAGGAGGGAGGGAGGGGAGAGAGAGAGAGCAAAGGAAGGAAGGAAGGAGGGAGGGAAGGAAGGAAAGAAAGGAATATTTTCTTCACCTATAGACCTATAGTTTGGTAATGGAGCTACAATTCTTTACATTTACTTTGGCTATTCTGTGGAACACAATATACATTATTGTTGCCATGGCTCATATTCATGTGGTTAAGTCTCACACACAGAAATTTTGAGACGTACAGATTTAAAAATTGATCCATTAAGAAATTTGTCATGAGCAAGCCCAAGTAAAAGTTCAAATCAATTTGTTTGCAATCTCAACATTTTCTATTCTAACTCCTTAAAAGTCTGCAGTTGTACCACCCTGGCATCTAATCCATTAGATCTCAGAAGCTAAGCAGGGTCAGGCCTGGTTAGTACTTGGATGGGAGACCTCCTGGGAACACCAGGTACTGTAAACTTGGAAGAAGGACCTTGCAACCCACTCCCGAAACAATTAGCCATTGAAAACCCTATGAGTAGGACCCTACTTGACAGCACCTAACAACAACAACTCCTTAACAAGGCATTTTAAAATTAATTAAGGAACATTCAATTAATTTATGCAAACACTCAGCAATGGTTGAGGACTATCATAGAAAAATAAACTTCATTTTGCCTCCTTGGAACTATTGAAATGAAATGCAGTCATTTGGGACCTTAAATTCCTCTGCTTCAGCCAATAAAAGGTGCTTAGAGGCAGGCTCAGGGCATTCCCAAAGCTTTCTCTCCTGATATACCAGGGGTGTGGATCACAGAGGACATGACCTCTTCTGCTTTCTGTCTTTTTCATTCAATTGTTTCTAATTTCTGAAATTTGGAGTTCCATTCAGGTAAAAGCTTTAGTAGGGAGAGACTGAAGGAAAGAACTAAAATAAGCATTGAGATCATCTATGAATATAACTTTTCCTTTTGCCATGACCACAAATAATAAAGAAGGTATTTTAAAGGTTAATAATTAAAGGCAACTCCACCTCCTTCCACTTTGGCAGACAAGGAAAACAGGCAGTGAGTTGGTACAGTCTGCAATAGTGTGGTTCTGAAGGAATGAATGCTAACGTGGCCTCCTCCCTCTTGGAACCAAACCTATATCATTTGGAAAACCTTTATTCATTATGCAGAAGCTGAGAGACGCACAATATTCCAGCTGGTTTCAGGGACTGGTGTTACCAACAGCCACGTCGCCTTCTCTTTCTCACTCTCTCTCTCCCTCTCTCTCTCTCCCCCTTTTTTTCTGTCTTCCTATGCTTATTTCTTTCCTTTTTCCTTCCTTCAAAGTAAATTTATTTTTAATTTATCCTATAATGCTCATAACTTGCACTTAGAAAACTTTATTTTTAATTATGGCAACCAAATCTTATTGGAGAAATTAAAGATTTGAGCACTTCCCTCTATCAACTTGCCATTCAGCAGTTAAGATAAAGTTCTTTTGGAATGGCGTTGCCACTGTTCTAGAAGGTCTGCCCTTTGCAGTAAGAACCAGGAGACATGCAGTTGAAAGGCAGCATCCACAGGCAGGGAAAATAAACCACAAAGAATAAGGTAGCTTGCTACAGACAAAGAAGATCAAACACCTGAAATTTCTGAGTGGGACCTCATTTTGTATTGGAGGAGGGAGACCAGAATATGACATGGAGTGATCGATCAGAAATAAGAAGTAACTCCATAATTTCAAGACTGTGTGTTTGTGTATGTTGAAGAGAAATAGGTTTTATAAGGAGAAAAGGATTTTAAAATAAATAAAACTAAATTCTAGTTAAAAAAGAAAGCATATGAAATCTGAAAGTGTTTCTCAGACTCTACAACTACTCATGAACTTTTTGTCTTCCTTAAAACATCCTTAGTAATAAAAAGAAAAACATTATGAGTGTCGAGTTTCTATACTGCAGCTGAGGCTGGTCTGCCTGTCTGGAAATGCCAAGCATAGTGACATATGATTTCAATTAGGTGTACAGCTCCACAAAACATTCTCTCTACAAAATGGGAAAAGAGCTAGAATAGGTTTCCAATGTTACTAAGAATCCTTTGATTAACCCTTGGGCACTTCAATGCATTTTTCCTGATGGATTTCCTATAACAACACAATCATATCCCCAAAGCCTCAATAAGACCCATATTTGACCTACATCAAAACAATATCTGACTGATAAATGAATAAAGAGGTGGGTGAATAATAACATCAGCCACATGACTCAATAAGAAATCACATCTCAAGTAACTGAGTTCTAGAAATCTTGGTTTCTATTTTCTAGGTGCCTCAGTTTTGCCCTGTAGAGAATGGTCATCTCAATTTTATTTCTTTATAATTCTCAAAAGAATTTTGTGAGAATTTATTAGTTAACTTTTCAAAAACATTTTGAAAGCCACAGAAATGCAAATTAAAAAAAAAACTGTGTCTCCAAATAACCAAAATTATATCAGCTTCCACTTTAGGTCCATGAAGAATAAAAGCAAAATTTTCTAGAAGCCGTCTGGTTAATCACATAAAATCATACCCTAGAAGCCATAAGTAGTCATACACCTACAAGATACTGCTTAAGAAACATCATTGGTTCCAATTATATGTAGAAATAGTATTTCAGTATTGATCAAGATTATAGTTTAATAATTATGTTTAAGGAAAGTTCATAAAGAAAAAAATTACTCATTAACTTAGGTTACTGACAACTTAAAAATAACTCAGAATTAAGTTGACTATTATTCAGTAGCGTCTTATGTGAACGAAAAGGAAAATTTGAGCTCTCCAAGAACTGAAAGTATGAAGCATGGTAGACTGAAAAGGGCATTCCCTCTACCGTTTAAGTGTTTACACTAAAATACTCATATATCTCTGATCTTCTGACCATTATATTCTTTGCATAAAAAATTTCTCAGTTTTATCAGTATGCTTTCAGACAGTTGGGAACAGAGGAGCTGCTGTGTTTATGCATTCTGTTTTGTCTTTCTGTGTAATTATTTAAGACGGAAACCAAAGGAATAAGCATGTGTTGTAAAGTCACACTCACTCTAAACTCCAGGTCTTGGTAGGACAGCTAAACATATGAACAGAACTATGAGAAGAAGTATCTACAACTAAACTCAGTGAGAATGGAGCCATGCTACACAAAGCCAAGAGTTTATGTCTCCAGTCATCAATTTACATATAAATATTTTATAGAACTAGATGAAGACTCATAAGTATGAGAAATGTATGTTTTTCCTCCTATAAAGGAAGAATTCCACATCTAGAAGAGAACTTGGAGATCATTGAGCACAACGTCCTCATTTCACAGATGAGAAAACCAATATCCAGAGAATTCAATTTCCTTTTTCAAGGCTTCTCAACTATTCAGTGAGCCAAACAGCAAAACAGACTTAAGTTAGACTTATCTGAGAAATGTAACATTTGCCTCTGCAAGCATTTCATGCTGTTTTAATATCTTATGTAAGTGCTGAGCTTTTGGGAAAATGGGGCCAATCCTCTTCTTTGATAATAAACTTTTAAGCTCAAGTCTAACTACTACAATTTGTTGTTGTTGTTAGGTGCCGTCGAGTCGAGTCTGACTCATAGCGACCCTATGTACAGCAGATCGAAACATTTGCTGATTCTGGATCAAATTGGTGTTACAGAATTCTTTTAAGTTTTAGAGGCCAAAGGGCTTTATAAAGCATTTTGCCTAAATCCCCAAAATTATAGTGGGAAAACTGAGACTGACAGAGAATAAACAAACTATCCAGAGCATGAATAGACCCCACAGGTATGGAAACAAGATGTACTCTTTGATATGTTCTAGAGGCACAGATGATAATCTTCAAAAAGGCATAAGGGAAGACCTCAGTAAAAAGATAAAATCTGAGGGAAGACTTGAAGGAGGAAAGAGGGTTAGCCATGTGGGTATCAAGGAAAGAATTTCCCAGGCAGAGGCATTTTTCAGGACTGTCAATGAGGCCAATGTGGCTGGATCTGTGGGAACTAGGTGGAGGGAAGCAGGTGGTAAGTTCAGGGATAAATTGGGAGACCAGTTCCTGTGGAAATTTGGTAACTATATTATAAGTACTTTGGTGTATCCTCTGACTGAAATGGGCAGCTACTTGAGGTTTTTGAGAAGGGAAAACCATAGTATATCTTTATTTTCAAAGGGCCAGTCTGATTGCTTTGTTCATCATAGACTTCAAGGACCCAAAGTTTTAAGCACAGAGACCCTCAGAGGTTCTTGCAGTGAATCTAAGCAAGAAATGGAAGACACCCAGACTATGATGGTAGAATCAGGTGATAAGAAGTGCAATTTTGTGTGCGCTCTGCAACCTAAAGGGTTGAGGATAGATAATTGAAACATCAAGACTCACTCTCGAGTTTCTTGCCTGAGCAAATAGAAAGATGAAGCTGTCACTAAGTGAGGTGGGGAAGGCCTGAGGGAAGTAGAGGTGGGGGTGGGAAGATCAGGAGTTCAGTTTTGGACATGTAATATTTGAGATGTCTGTTGTAAATAGAGTAGATAAGTCAACTGTGCACATGGACATGCAAGTCTGAAGAGCAAGTCCAGGCCAGACCTGAAGATTTGGGAACTTTTAGTATATATTTGACATGGGTACTATTGGAATCTTATTTCTTAAGCTAAAGAAACACAAAAACAACATGCAATACATGATTAGCATTTAACTGTATCAATAACATTTTTTAAAGCTAAAAATATGTCGGGAAAGAATGAATCAAATCTTACTAACTTTTAGGTTTACTTTGTGGTTGGTTTCTTTATGATCTTAAGTATTCGCAAACACTGATTTTCAGAATGGAAATACAGCCAGTCTAGAAGATACCATTGCACAGCTGCCTCATGTTTTAATGTACTTCCTTGTACATATACATTAGATTGGTTTTACTGTTATGGCCATTACATCAAAGATGATCCCAACCTGAACTCCTACATAAAATGTTTTAGTCTGACATCTAATTACAGGTTTTTTTGCCTTTCATGATCTGAGAAAAACCAAAGACATAGTATGGAATATGCAGAAAGAGATGAGATGCTGGCTGCCTTGCCAACAACTGACAAGATTTGATTGACTGTAAGTAACATCTTGCCTTTTCCGTAAGAGAGCAATTCAGAAAAATACACAAAAGATATGTTTCACAAGTATGTAACACCCATTAACAATTTATTATTTTATAAGGATCAATTAATTAATCATTTAATTTTCCTTATTAAGTATCTCTATAGTAAAGTCACTAATAATAATCACATAGGCTGTAATTTCATTTCCTTTGAGAGTACATATTACATTTTTTAAATTAGCTCCCTTTAAATTTATTTAAATCTCTTGCACGTAGACTAGTTTAAATAAAAATTCCCACTTAGGTTTAGGAATTGCTCACTGTCAAAAAAACCAGTTGGGTCCAATTACGATCTATTCCTCAAAGGAAAGCTACCTTAATGATTTTATTTTAAACTGAGAAAATCACAAATAATTAGAATGATGTTGAAAAAGATAACTTCACATACAAAGAATCTTTTAGAAAGAACTGAGGTAAGTTAGTTTCGGGTCTACTCATAGCAGTACTCATAGGGTTTTCCAGGGCTTAATGGTTCAAGATTGCTTCCAGAGTGGATTGCCATGTCCTTCTCCTATTTTTGCAGTGCTGGGGATGGAACAAAGGGCCTAGAGACTGCAGAGCAGCATTCTAACAAATGAGCTAAATAAACCCCAGCCAAATTCCACCTACAGACATTTAAAAGTAAATTCTTATGGTACCACGGGATTGACTGATTTGTCTGCTTTCTCTGCAAATTCTAATTGCCCTGTAAAAATGTACCTAGGAAGCCTGGCACAGTGGCACACTCCTGTAATCCCAGAGACACAGGAGACAGAGGCAGGAGGATCACAGGTTCAAAGCCAGAGGCAGCCTACATAATTTAGAGACCCTATCTTAAGGTAAAAAAATAAAAAAGGAGTGAGGAGTATAGCCCAATGGTAGAGCACTTCCAAAGTATTTGCAAGGCCCTGGGTTTGATCCCTCAGTACCAAAACAACAAAAAAGAAAGTACTTAGGATATATTGAAAGGAGGTGGGAGATTGTAAAACACTAGCAAAGGCAACCCAAGTGGAAGCTGCTGTTGGATTTTTTGTTTTGTTTCAGCAGTATATAAAGTATATAAAGGTAACTAAAAAGAGAAAGCCATGTGGGAGGAAGAAAAAAATTGACAAAGGCATAAGCCATCCAAATATAAAAAGCACACACCAAAAATCAAAACACTTTATGCAGAGACCATCATCAGTGAATAAACAATCTGTACATGACATGTGTTCCCCTTTCCTACTCTCATTGTGAGAGACTCAACTGTGACACATTAATCACTTAGTCAACAAATGTTTCTAAGCTCTAGCCCTGCATGGTGCTAGAAACTGGGGATACAATGTGGAGCCATCTTGTGGGGTTTTCCATCTAGTGTCTGGTGGGAAAGGTCCTTAATAAAGCAAACCACTAGAGAAGGATGATTGCTCATGAAGGGGAACTTCAGGCACTAGTTCTTTCACTCTCTTCCTGCCGTCACCTGTCACAACTGGCTCTTTCATTAATGCCTAACATTTCTGCTTCTCACCAGTAATGGCCACTTGATCATCTAAGGGAGTCCACAATCCTATTGCCCAGACAGGTGAGGGTACTTTCTGCACTTCTTGGTTTGTATCTGTCGTAAATCACTCAGACAAATATTTAAATTCATGCCACACATATCTGTCCGCTGATATGTTCAAACTACTGGAAATCCCAGAAAGAACAAACCATGTTTTCTACTCTTGTGAGACTGACCCTTCTAAGCAGGGACAGATATGAACATGAATAAATCTCATGAGCATCACCCAAAGTCATATATGAATGACAATATTTAGAGGAATCAAGGCTAAGGAGGGAAATATTCAGTACAAATAAAAAGGCTACCAAACAGATGGGTCAAATCTGAGATGGACCAGAAGCAATGCATAGAAGTTCAATAGGCAGAGAAGATGATAAAGGACAGTTCAATCTAAAAAGATAGCAAACTCACAGAAATAATAAAATAGGGTGAGATGTAGGGATAGCAAATAGCCTGGATGAACTGGGGCATGGAATAAACACTGAACTTGGTCCATATTTGGCTTGTCCACTTTTGTGTTTGCCAGTGAGTGCTTTGTGTGTATTTCTTGCATACTGATACCTCTGTCACTTTCCATCCAAAAGCATTCAAATGGTGAAACACAAACCTTGCACTCAGAATATTTAGCATCCAGTCCCAATGAATGGGTGACCCTGAGTAACTCATATTGTCATTCTAATGTCAGATTTCCTCTTCCTTCTCTGTAATAAAGGTAATCCTATCCTACAAAAGCCTGCAGCCATAGCACTGTGCTGTCCGATCCCATGAGGTATCGGAAGTTAAGCAGGATCGGGCCTGGTTACTACTTGGATGGGAGACCACCTGGAAACACCAGGTGCTGTAGGCTTGGGAGAAGAACCCAGCAACCCACTCCCAAAAATCAGTCCACCAGTGAAAATCCTATGAATACCAGAGATGCACTGACAATAGTGTTTTACCTATTGTACGACACGACTCTACGGCATCTAACAACAACAACAATAACATCCTACAAGAAGAGTCTGAAGGCTCAGGAAGATAATGCCTTTGAATATATCCCACACTGGAAAAGGTTGTGAAAATGCTTAAGATCTTTCCTGGGCTTAGTAGGTACTCAGAAGGAGTTTTGTTCTTTCCTAAGTCAGTACCACTACAATCACAAGTCTTTATTTAATTTTGAGTTACCAGTTTCACTTGACAGTTTCACTGGAGACCACTCTGTCATGGCAAAATTGAACCCACCATTACTTCTCTAAAAAGATCTCATTTTCACAAAGTAATGCCATATGTATCAGCATCATCTGTAATACTTAACTGCATTTTAATTTTTGGCTTGCTATTTCTGTTAGGGAAAGATGGTATATCACTTTTATTAAAAGAAAAAAAGAAGAAGAAAAACACACAGCATCTAACATGGCTGTTATCACTTCCTGCAGAAATATTACAGTTTATGAAAGTTCAAGATAGCACTATAAATTTTTAAAATTAAGGAGAAGGAAAAGGAAGTGCAGAAGGGATAAAAGAATAGTTAAGAGGTAATACTATTTCATTTCCTCTCCATGTCTGGGAGACATTTCTTGGAAAATACACAAGAAGTTCAAAAATTGAGATAAGAAACTTAATGTTTTAAGCTCATAAGTAAACATCAACCTAAAATCTAGATTTAATAAAGATTCTTCTTCTTAAGTCTTCAATTTAAAAGTTTGAGGGGTTTTTCCCCTAGACTGGCATTTTGTTATACAAAACTTTTCAGAAACACAACTACTCTAAAAAAGTGTTACATATCAGAATGTCTCTGTGAACTTCTATCATTGCTAAATGTAAACCAGTTTTCTGTTGAAACTCAAGTTCAAATACCATTTCAGTTTCACATAATTCTTATGCTCCCTACCTTCCATGGTGATTATCAGATATTACTAAAATGTACTGAAGTTGCTTTATTTAAAAAAGAGGCGTACATCTCAGTGAAATAAATGATATTTAATATAGAGAGTTCCGTCAGCAAACTGAACTGTACTGTTTGTTATGAGCAAATAAAATACTCAGCTCTAAAACTAATTTGGCTCCTCACCTATAATGTAAGGATAACCCTGTCACTGAACTCACAGCAACTTCTAATGTTGAGGTTGTTAGGTGCTGTGTAGTAGGTGTCTGACTCATAGCGATCCTACATACAACAGGCCAAGCAGTATTGTCAGTGCTTGTCTGCTATTCATAGGGTTTTCAATGGCTGATTGTTTTAGGGCGTGGGTTGCCAGGTCCTTCTCCCAAGCCTACAGTACCTGGTGTTCCCAGGCGGTCTCCCATCCAAGTACTAACCAGGCCCGACTCTGCCTAGCTTCCCAGGGACAGGACACCACAGTGGGCCACTGCAGGCTGAGATTTAATGTAGTGGATAAGAAATCCAAGTGGCACCTCTGTTTGCAGCTGTGTTAGGTAAGGCAGTGAGATATTATATAAAGGCCAGTGATGTGGAAGCTAGAGTTTCTATGCTGTCTTCTGGGTGTATCTGAACATGAGCAATCATTGAACTTCTCAGAACTTTGTTTTCCTCATCAACAAAATGAGGGGATATTCCTGGACAGAGTTCTAAAAAGATAAAACAAAGTGCAGGAAAGTGGGGAAAAGAAAAAAACCTGTGATTGCAGCAGCAGTGATCGATCCCTTTCCAGATATAAGTAGGAAGAATGTACAGAAGCCCCACTGCAAATTGCCTCGAAAAGTTCTGGAAACAACAATTAGAAAAGGTCACACCATCCGAACTTCAAGGCCTGTTTCCCTCAGCTTCTCTCTCATTTGCTTCCAGCTATTGCATGGAGCAGAGCAGTGGGATGGACAGAAATTGTTGGAACAACAATTAGGAGTAAAGCTGTTTAGTTTGGTCCCTGTTTGGTTCCAAATGGATCTCCAGTGTTTATGCTTCCATGTGTCTTGCTCAGCAGCAGCTGCATGAGATGGAAATGTGTCTCTCTTAGACTGGGTAGAGTCCCCAAGTCTCCACCGTGAGCTCTGTCATCTCCATAACTCTGAGCACTCAGTATGTAATGATATGTTGTTGCACAGTATTTTAAAAACTTTTTAGTTTTTAATTACTGTACAGTGTAATAATGAGTTCCATAATGGCATTTCCTACAGTTGTAGTGTGTACTGTGCTCTTATTCACCCCCTTTTCTTCCTTTGTTTCTTCTTCCTCCTTTCTGCTTTTTCCTTCCCCCTCCAGACAGCCTCCTTTTACTATCAAGTCTCATACATATGTTTTGTCTTGTTTTCCAGTCTAGTGCCCACATATGACAGAGAACATGTGGTATTTCTTTCTAAGTCTGGCTTACTTTGCTTAACATGATGATCAGGACATTTTTAAAGTATAAATGTTTATTCTTAGATTGCAAATCAAATTTTGAAGAATAAAACACATATATGTCTTTGCAACTGGGGCCCTTCTAACACTCTAACCATAGAGAAAGGCTTTCCACACATATTTTTAATAAATATTTGCTTAGGAAATAATAAGCTGGTATATTTGGGAGACTCTATAACCCTTGTGGTGATCCTCATCTCCTGATATTAATGTCCTTGTATTAGTCTCTTATTCTGATTATGGGATGTACCTAGTGACTGAATTATATGAATAGGACACAGAAGAAGTGATAGGGCCTTAGCGAGCACAGGGCAGCATTTCTCTGTATTATTTATATTACCTGTAGATTGTATATTCCCAGAGGATAAGGCCCTACCTATCTTGATCATCAAGGTATCCCAAGTGTCTAGCAAAGGGTCTACCACACAGTTAACAAGATATCCTAGATAGCTAGATTGATGTTGTTGCTGTTTGTTAGGTGCCATTGAGTTGAGTTTCCCTCTTAGCAACCCTACATACAACAGAACGAAACACTCCCGACACTGTGCCATGCCCAGCATTATGTCAGTGCTTCTTTGCTATTCTTAGGGTTTTCAGTGGCTGATGGTTTCAGGGATGGGCTGCCAGTTCCTTCTTCCATTTTTGTGGTGCTGGGGATTGAACCCAGGGCCTTAGAGAGCACAGAGCAGCACATTAGCTCAGTGACTTGAGCTAATATGACTTCCCTATTGCTAATGTGACTTCCCTATTGCTTGCCATCTCTCATTCTTTCTCAGAGCCCTTAATCTAAGGAAAGCAAGTAGGCATGCTGTGACCAGCACTACTGAGAAACCCACATAGCAAGAAACTAATGCCTCTGGCCAGCCACCATCATAGGTATACCAACAATCATGTGAAGTGGATCTTCCCCAACCCCAACCCTGAATTGACTACTGCCAGAGCCAATATTTACCACATTATGAGAGACTCTGAGCTAGGAGAGTCAATGAAGCCCCACTGGACTTCATTGAAAAAAAAAAAGATATTTAGGAATGTAACATCCAGGGATATACAAGTTTCTAGAATTAATTTGCTTTGAAGTCATATAAAGGGAAAAAAATCTCTTAATCTTCTCTACCATAGGTGTCAAAAACACACACAACCTTCAATTAAAATGGACCCCAACACCATTTCTGCACCGGACATAATTTTTGTTGGTTCATAACCATGTTCATGCCATTAAAAAGATTACTCTTTGAAGTAAGAAGCAGAGAATGGAGAGATTTACATATAATCTACTCTAATGAAATCATTAAAGATATGGTCCCCACAAGCACAGTCCACTGCAACCCAGAAGACTAGGCTTCCTGGATGCTGCTTGGTGGTCTCATATCCAACGGATCACTGAGAGTTTGTGCACAGAGCTCTCCACAGCACTGCGTGCAGGAAGCAGATCAGGACAGGGTGATGTGAAAAGTACCTTACTCCAATTCAACAATTTAGTCTCAATGTGAATAAAGGAAGCTTTACACTAATTCCTCTACTTTTAGTCAAGCCTATACATCCAGAGAGGGAAAAACACTGGGGTTGGGAGCAGTTAGCCATGGAACAACAAGAGCATGTTTGGTAGGCACTTTGAAGACTCAAAATCTTGAAATACATTCTAGGGAAAGGAAGAGAGGGAGATGGAAGAAGAGAGCAGGGAGAGGGAGGGAGGGAGGGAAGAAAGGAGAGAGAGAGAGAGAAGCACATCCAGGTTTTTCATTAAGACCAATGTGTTCAGAAGACTGGCCATTCCCTGCTGAAATTCTGTTGCTCTATGCCATAGGTTTGGGGTGTTGTTGTTGTTTGCTTGTTTGCATTGTTTGAAAGTTTTCTCAGTTTTATTCCTGCCTTAGACCCCTCACTCATCTAGGGTGCTGTTTGGTGTTTATGAGCAATATTGTAGGACCAGTAAGTCCAGTTTTCACTCTCTTGGGGAAAAAACAGCATCACCCCAAAGAATAACAACAACTATGGCTTCTTGCTTCTTAAAATGGAACAGGAAGTTGCCAGTACTGTGGCTCATGCCTGTAATCCCAGTGACTTGGGCAACAGAGGCAGGAGGATCACAGGTTCAAGGCCAGAGGCAGCCTGCCTAATTAAGTAAGACCCTGTCTCAAGATAAAAACGTTTTTTAAAAATGGTCTGGGGATGCAGTCCAGTGGTAGAGCACTTGCAAACTATTGTGAGACCCTGGGTTCAACATCCCTGTACTGCACAAAAAAGGAATAAAAATTAAAATAAATAAAATGAACAGAAAATATTTCCCCTTGCCCCCAACATATACAGTTCCTCTAACCTTGGTGGGTGTACAAGTCCTAGAAGTTGCCTCTGGTGCTGGCTCTAGATATCCACCCTAGAAGTTGTCAGTGCTAGAAGGTGTGCCATTTGAAGATTCACGCATCAAAACTGGACGGTGTGTGCAGATCCACAGCTCAGGGCTCAAGAAATTAATCTCTGTAGGTTCCCGTTCCAACCCATTTCCCTCAATCACTTATGTTCCAGCCACCATGAACTGCTTATTGTTTTCTAAATATGAATCCCACAGTTTCACATCTTTGTCAATTACTTTCTCTCTGCCTAAAGCCATTCCTCCTGGCCCTCAACTGGAAAACCTTGGTTGCACTTAACTAGCACCTTCCTCACCTTCAGGTCTAAAGTTGGATACAACAAATCATCTTTGATGGAGCTAGTTGTAAGTTCCTTGTACCCTGTTAGCACATGGTAACTTCCCTGCTATTGAGCTTGATGCACCCCAATGCAACCACCAGTGGACTTCTCTGTATTACCTGTCGATTGTATATTCCCAGAGGACAAAGCCCTACCTATTTTGATCATCAAGGTATCCCCAGTGTCTAGTAGAGGGTCTTCCACACAGTTGACAAGGTATGCAGAATGGCTCAATTGTTCATAATTTCCAAGCATAGTTTGGGGCTAGGGAAAGGACAGGTAAAGAGACTCAGATCAAATTTCTAGGTAAGAACTAACATCTGAAAGACTACCTGTGCCTGGCCCTGTACACATCTTGTCTCCTGCTCCAGGGGAACTCATGGAAGGGTTAGAAGCAAGTGGCAAGCAGCACATTCACAAGCAGAGAGCCTAAAATCACAGCAGGGGACTTGAGACCAGAAAACTGATTATAAGGGATACAGTATTTAAAAAGTATCTATAAGACCTGATGATTGATTACAGGTCCGACAAGGGAGAAGAGGAGGATGACTCAGAAAATTGGTAAAAATGGCAGATCTATGGGGAATAAGTTTATTTTTCCCTTATACAAGGGAGATGAGTGATGTAAACAATAGGATGGCTCCAGGTATTCAAGATTAAAAATGTGTCTACTATTCATTGCGGTGTGTCTGGATAGAGGCAGTTTAGCAATCAGCAGGGACATTTGCATCTCACAACTGGAAAATTAGAAACTTCATAACTAAAATAGCAGAAAAGCAGGTAGGATGCTTTAAAAGAACACACAAAATGAATCGTCTTTAAATTCTTTATGAACTGGATAGTACATCGAGAGGAATGACTCCATCATGACTTAGAAAAATGACAAATTCTCTGCTTGGTTTTCTCATTATTCCTTGCTGCAGATCACCAACGACTTTGCCAAGTTGAAAAAGAAAATGTCTTTCGGGGGGATGTTTATCCAAGTGGAAACACTGAGGAAAGAGCATTGTAATAGAAACATGGGAAGATACACTTGATAAGTGAGAGAAAATCTCAGAGTATGAGAAAGGAAATAGTTTTCAGAAAACATTTTGAAGAGGCGAGAAGGAACCCAAGGCAATAACAAAATGTTAGCACAGAGGCAGAGCATAGGGTTTTGGAAGAAAACAGAGAATCAAGAGTGCTGAGAACTGAGAGAGACTAATTCTTAAGAAAAGATAGAGAAATGAGAGGGGAAATGGAAGCAAACACATAGTGAGAGAAAAAATTACATAGCAATCCCCCCACACCAAAATCTCACCCTGAGTTGAAAAAGACAGGTTAAAAATAGGATGAGGATACTGTCAGAATTCCTTAACTCTGTAATCTGAGTGCCCTGTGCACTGTCCTTATATAGTAATGGCCTCAAAATGGCAGTCAGCCAATCAAATAGTGGCAGGAGGGGCTGAGCACAGCCAATAAAGAGTGACATTTAAATCACTGGGGACCATCTTTCCTCCCGCCCTAGATCAGACCTCCAGGTGGACTATAACCCTCATTTTCCTCATTTATTTAAAAAACAAAAAAGATTACACTAAGCCTTGTGTTACTCAACTCAGACTGCCATAACAAAATATTCTAGATGAGGTGACTTAAACAGCAGAATATTTTTTCATAGTTCTGGACATTCAGGGCCTTGATCTTAAGTCCAAAGTCCAAGAGCAAGATCTAGAAAGGTTAGGGGGCTTTGTTGTGGTTTTGTTTGTTGTTTTTCTTCAGTACTAAGGGATTAAACCCAGGGCCTCATGCATGCTAGGCAAGTGCTTGACCATGCTTGACCATGAGCACTACCCACCTCCCCTCTTTTAATTTTGAGACTGAGTCTGGCTAAGTTGCACAAGCTTCCTCTGACATGGAACTTGTGATCCTTTTGCCTTAGCCTCTCCTGTCACTGGGATCACAGGCATGCACCATAGTTCCCAGGTCGGATCACTCCACCACTGAATTGAGCCCTTAGCTTTTGTGTCTCTTCTTATAAGGACACTAATGCTATCAGATCTTGGCCCTATCTTTATGACCTCTTTTAACCTTAATCATGTCTCCAAAGTCAATCACATTGGAAGTTAGAACTTTAACCTGAATTTGGGAGGGGACACATGTCAGTCCACAGCAATGTTGTTATAAGAAATACGAGAAATTGTGCAAAGCATGTTGTGAGTCGCCTCTCCTCGTGGCTGGGACTGGGCTAGCTCTCCTCCTCCAACAAGGGTCGGGGCCCACATGGGGGGCCACGGGGTGGGGGGGAGCTGGTGAGGCCCCGCGGACGGAGTCAAGGATGGAGGGCTTCAGGATGCCTTCAGTACAGATTTTATTGTACAGCTCCTTTAAAGAAATAAAGCCCTGAAGTCTGTCCTTCAGGATAGCAGAAGTATCACTGGCTCCGACCTCGGCGGTGGTCTGGGTCCCAACATCCCAGATGACCTCCGTGTAGGTTGGCTTCTCCTCCACTGCTGTTGGTTCCCTATGTTCTCCCACTCTGTCCTGGGATGAAGTGGCCTCTGCCAGGACAGGCCGATTTCTCTATTGGTCCATGAGCGAGACCTCCATGGTGATTGGGTGACAGGACTGTGCAGTGGTACAGCACTGCTCAGATAGCAATGGAATGGCTTCTGAGTGCCCTGTGCACTGTCCTTATATAGTAATGGCCTCAAAATGGCAGTCAGCCAATCAAATAGTGGCAGGAGGGGCTGAGCACAGCCAATAAAGAGTGACATTTAAATCACTGGGGACCATCTTTCCTCCCGCCCTAGATCAGACCTCCAGGTGGACTAGATAGGCCCCTATCCAAACCAAGCCTCTTCTCTATCCCTTGGGGGTATCCCATAATATGCCCCACAGCATGTTGTGCCTGGCATTTAGTAAATGCTCAGTGAACATCAGCTAATGGTAGCTATGAAATTATCATTATAACAGATATCACTGATGTCATAGCTTACATGTTTTCTTTTATAGTTTTAGAAGAAAAGACACCTACTTCCTACTGCCCCTGTGAACACTTCCCAGTTGCCTAGCGTAGTAAGATATTCTCAGGCCTATGTTGTAGGTATCATCCAATGCAGAAGGAGACATGATGAAGCAATAGCAGAGGAGAAGGTAGAGAGAAGACAGAGAGGGAGAGGGAGTCTGAGATCTTGCTGAGTCTCTTTTCTTCCCCATAACCACACAAGTTTACAGCTAACTTAGAGAAGACTCATTAGAACTATAACCGCTCAAGGGATTCGCTGCAAAGTTCCACTGAGAAGAAGACAAAAAATTGCCATTATTTAAGACACTCCAGCACTATTCTCATGTAACCCCTCCAGAGGAACCATGGTAAGAAAAATAGATTGCATATCAGGTGGTCACAATCTTAATAGAAATATTGTGTCAACCTATAAAAATCATTTACTTTGGGAAGTGTATTGTTACTTTTACTCAAAAGCTACTGTGTATATTAGGTTCAAAAGATAAAATTACCTATGGACTTAGAAGGTATATTGAAGTATAAAACATAATATAAAAGAGGCTTTGCATTTTTCATGCCACATTATAGAATTTTAAATAAAAATATAGATAGAAAATCATTGTATTGAAAGTCTTGGAAAATGCAGCCAATTTAAGTCACTTAAGTTATCACAAACATGATGTGTTTTTAAAACTATGTACCTTCTAAAAGCAGTGAGATGCTCAAGTTGAGATAATGCCCCACTTGCCACTCCTAAAATATAATGGCTATCATTTTTTCAGTGCCTAGAGTGGCAGGCACTTTACACATACTACTTCATCATTTCCTAAAAATCATGTTTTGGTTGCTATTTTTTAACCATTTTTACAAATAATTAAGCCAAAGAGTTTGCACAAGGTTATATAGCTAATAGATGGAGGTTAGAATTCAAACCACATCTGACTACAAATACTTCTTTCCTGCACACCAGAATAGTTGTTGTCCTTAAGATATAGCAACAAGTAAGTATGACTAAAGGGCTGGGATTTAGCTAAGTTGGCAGAGCGCTGCTCTGCAGTCTCTGAGGTCCGGAGTTCGATTCCCAGCACTGCAAAAAACAGGAAGAGGATCTGGCAATCCACTCCCAAGGCAATCCTGAAACAGTCAGCTATTGAGAATCCTATGAGGGTCGCTATGAGTCGGACACGACTCGATGGCACCTAACATCAACAACAAAAGTATAACTAAGGAAAAAATAGGCCAGGCTGGTAAAGAAAGGAAGGAAGGAAGGTAGGAAGAAAGGGAGGGAGGGAGAAAAGAAAAGAAGAGAAAAATGAAGAATAGAGGAAGAAAGTAAGAAAAAAAGAAAAGAAAAGGAAGAAAATAAGATATATTGATATTGATTCTTAAACCAATGTATTTATTTTCCAATGACATTCTTAGGAGTATTTGTTCACTCAAATTTTTTAAATCATCAGGTAAATGCTTCAATACTGAAAAATTGCCTTGCTATTCTAGTCACTTGATCATATAATGGGCTTTTTAGCTTAGATTCTCAAGCAGATCTGTGTTGCAATTCAGCATTGCTACTGCTAAAGTATGTGATTTGGGGCAAATTGCTTATCTCCTCTTATCATCCATTCTTGAGGGAGTATTATCACCTATGTCCCAGGGAAATTTTAAGAATTACATAAAATGAAGTCTGCAAAAGCATAGTAAACTGCCACATTAGCACTCAGTATTTATATTTTAAAAGTTAATGAAACCACTGCCAACATCTCTATTTCTGAATAAGGGCAAGCAAGAGAGACTGTAAGGATTTTTACAAAGAAACTTAATGCCTGAGAATTAGGACTCATTACCATATAAACTCCAGACATAATCAAAGTTGTTTTCAAGCTTCATTGTTCCAACCTAGTTTCTCTCTTTTCTCCCCCACTTGTTTTGATGGGTGTTTCACAAACTAGGCAGACTTCAATAACTCACTCTCTAATAATACACTCTGGATAATTGTTAGCTTCATGGAAGGCAATTGCCTATACTTTAAGTTATAATTAAAGGCATTACTTAAACCCTCAAGTGGTCTTTGGAAATCTGAAAATGGAAGTTGAATTCATAAATGCTAGGGAGGAATTGGAGATCCCAGAACCCTAAATCAGCAGACTCAAATTCATGTGAATGCAACTAAGAGAGAGAGACCTCCTCTTGCAACTGAGAGAGAGAGACCTCCTCTTGCTTTGGTTATAACCACCAGACTTACGTTGACGTTAACACCAGTCCTGCAATGACTGAATGTGAAAACTGAGCACACTAAGATCTGCTCTGTAACATTCTGTGCATTTACTGATGGAAAAACCTTTGTGACTCAGCTGAACAAAGGAAATAAAGTTTTTTAAAGAGACTTGTTGAGTAAGGGGCAGCTGGTATCAGAGACTTGGTCAATCAGAACCGTTTGCCTCCTTTCTCACAATTTTATTGGCTGTTGTCAGTAAATGACTTCAGTAGCCATACGGAATGATCCATAAGTAATTGTCATTAGCAACAGCTAGGGTATTCTGTTTTTCAAAGGTTTGTCAACATTTCAATAACTTTGTCAGAAGAAAGTTTAGCTCAATTGGTAGAGTGCTGCTCTGTGCTCTCTGAGGCCCTGAGTTCAATCTCCACCACCACAAAAATGGGAGAAGGACATGGTAGCCCACTCCCGAAGCAATCTCCAAACAATCAGCTTTTGAAAATCCTATGAATAGCGGAGAAGCACTGACAGTGCTGGACATGGCACAGTGTCAGGGGATGTTTCATTCTTTTGTACATAGGGTTACTATGAGTAGGACTTGACTCAATGGTACCCTAACAACAATAAACCATTCCCATGCAGTTAAGATGACTTCAGATTCTTGCTCTAAGCTTTGTCTTTCTTTCCATCACTGCTTAAGCTTTAATTCTCTACCCAAAAGATGTATATTACAATAAACTGCGTATAACTTAAATTCCACTCTTGCTGCCTACATAGACCACTAAGATGTAAAATATAAGTCTCTACTTGCAGAACTAAACTCCTTCTCTCTAATAAATAATAGTGTTGGTTCTTACTCTTCAAAGAAGTTCAATTTAATACACATTAATTTTTTATTCTTATGCCTAAGTAATACAGTTAGGGCCAGATACATTAAAATGAATAAGCCATGAACAACACTATCCTCAAAGATGTGACTAAAGACTGGGATTTTTTTTCCCCCCTGTGGTATTTGGGAATTGAACCCAGGGCCTCACTTATACTTTGCAAGTGCTCTACCACTGGACTGCACTCCCAGCCCATTTTTTATTTTTTATTTTGATTCAGGGTCTCACTATGTTGCACAGGATGCCTCTGGCCTAGAACTTGTGATCCTCCTGCCTTTGCTTCCTGAGTCACTGAGATTACAGGCATGTGCCACTGCACTCAGCAAGAGTGGGATATATATGGCTCCACTACTTTATGAAATACAAATGGCTTATCAGTTCATACAGACTCCATCTTTCTTTCTAGACCTCTATTTCTGGCTTTCTTCTTAGGTTATCTCTGACTACATTGCTCCATGGAATATTACTGTCCTGCCTACTTGGTTTGGCACTTTTTTAAACATTAGATTCAGATTGATAAAGCAGAAAGTGGTCTGAGAGCATTGACTCTATCTTCTCATGTTACAGATAAGGAAAATGAAGTCCTTCTGATTCTGATAATGCAGAGGATTGAGAAAACAAACCCATTCCTATAAAGTCAAATAGAAATGTATGATAGAACAAAACAAGGCAATTGTTCAATGCATAGCATGAAAGAAAGGAAGAAAGAAAGAAAGAAAGAAAGAAAGAAAGAGAGGAAGAAAGAAAGAAAGGAGAAAGTGGAATCCCCAGGGCCAATAAGAAAGAGAGAACTCATTCTAGCATGAACAGTAAGATTCAAGGAACAGCTCCAGTTCTAAAGGATGGAAGACTTCACAATGGGTCAAATATCTGGCTGCCTCAGGCCCTTCTCAGTGCTGTAAGCTGAGGTAACCAACAGCTGCTATGGCCATGAAGGTGCACTGCTGAGATCTCCTTCAATGCAGGTAGAATTGACTGCCAGCCCCAGCTATGCCCATTGAGATTCAACCCATGTCTTCACATTGTATGCGGTGCTAGTTGTTGTTGTTACGTGCTGTCGAGTCGGTGTCCGACTCATAGTGACCCTCTGTAGAACAGGGGAAACACTATTGTCAGTGCTTCCTCTGTTGTTCATAGGGTTTTCAATGGCAGATTGATTTTTGGGAGGGGGTTGCCAGGTCCTTCTCCCAAGCCTACAGCTTCTGGTGTTCCCAGGTGGTCTCCCATCCAAGTACTAACCAGGCCTGCCCCTGCTTAGCTTCCGAGATCTGACGGGATCAGATGCCACAGGGCTATGGCTGCAGGCTTATGGGGTGCTAGAGCCAGCCCATTCCAATCCGATGCTGCACTCCTCCAACTAACAGTCTCAAAGTCTTTGGTTGAGGAATCTTCAGCAGGCTGATAGTTTTGCAGAACTGTGCTAGGACCTGGGATGCACCAGGGTCAAGCCACCCTTTCCTCTCTTCTTTCACAGGCATTACACTTGCACTGGTGTCTAAAGACTTCCTGCCACATTCACTCCTTCTCCCTTTAGCCTTCACAGGCACCTTCCAAAATAAATCTCTTGCACATCTAATTCCATCTTGTTATCTGCTTCGTCAAGGTCTCAAACTAACCCCCAATCTGAGCATATCTTAAATGTGGTATGGAACATCAGTTGAAAATTTTGGATGCTCTATTCTGCTGAAACTTTCAGATACATGCACAAAGTTCATTAAAGCTTGGTTTGAAACAGTAGGAAATCAGAAACAACCTAAATGTTCAAACACAGGAAAAGGGAAATTTTGAGGTATATTTATCTAATGATACAGTGAATTAAAAGAATAAATGAGCTATAATATTAGCCAAAGAAGTTTCAAAAATAGCCAAATGATGTGGCACAATTTGTTCAAACTTTGAAACACAGAAATAGTACCATATATAGCTTTTGAAAAGTATAACAATTTGGGTAACATGAACACATACCAATTTCGGAAGAGTGGTTATCTATGAGATAAGGAGAGGAAATAAGACAGAATGGATTTCAACACTTTCTGTACATTTTTGAGGGTAACAATAGTAAAATTTCATTGGTAGATATATGTGCACATATAGTATTCTCTGTACTTTTCTATATGTATGAAATATTTCCAGATTTTTCAAATGAAATGAAATATATATTTATTGAAAAGAAAAGATACTGAGACCCAAATAAATTAAATGGCATGACCCAGTCCACATATTTAGTTAATGGCACAGCAAATGTGGGCCCCTCTGGCCATCACTTATGCTGCCTCCATTGTTACGTGGCTATCAGATTGGGATGACTGTGGTCAATGCATCTTTTGCATCTTTCTTTCTTTCTTTTTTTCTTTTTTTCTTTTTTCTTTCTTTCTTTCTTTTCTTTTTTTTTTTTTTTTTTTGGTATTGGGGGTTGAACCCAAGGCCTCGCGCCTACATGCTTTACCAGTGCTGGACCTCTGAGCTGTGCCCCCAGCCCATTTTTTTACTTTTTGAGACAGGGTCTCACCAAGTTACACAGACTGTGTCTGGTCTCAAACTTGCGATTCTCCTGCCTCCGCCTCCCAAGCTGCTGGAATTACAGGCGTGCACCACTGCGCCTGGCCCATCTTCTGTATCTTTCACAAGGTTTGGTACCATAATGGGTGCAAGAAAGCACATAATACATACTAGATCAAATTGAATTATCTGCATTAAACCTCTAATACAAAATGATTTTATCAGAGGAATTATATCCAAGAGAAGAAACCTCTTACTGCAGTTTGACATCTGAGTGTTCAAAGATGCAAACATCAGGAACTAAGCGGGTCTAGGTCCTGAGTGCCTAATTCCTGGTCTAGATTTTATCCAGAAGCACAAAAAGGATGTGTGGGACATAAAAGTAACAAATCTGAAGGTAGTTAAAAATTCACCTAGGACGTATAAGTGATTTCAGAGAGTTCAAAGTTTTCCTCTGCCAATGTTCACCTGTAAGAGTCCTACCCAGTGCTTTGCTGAGAGGCTCCCTTTATTCAGAATCTGGGAAATTCAACTGGCTCCACTCTTCCCTTCCAGTGATGAGGAAAACGCTTTTGCTGGAAAGTGGAGGACATATAGACTCATCAGTGTCCTACAGAGTCCAGATGAAGATGCATAGCACCCATGCTCAAGAATTATCCAATCTACAAAAGATACAAGATCAATGGCAGCCAAAACAAAGCACACTTACATATTTGAATCTAAAAAGCAAATGGGCTAATAACCACACACAGAAAAGGGCAATTAGAATGTACATGCATTAGGGTCGTTTTTTGTGTATTTTCATTGTGAAAGGCAATTTTTTTAACTATAGCAAAACCTAATGCCCTTATACTAATTTTGATTATATGAGAATTTGAGGTGGCTATGTCCTTGAGGATAAGCTTTGCCTTTTTTCATCAGTATATTTTTAAAAGCTGGCAAAGTGCTTGGCACATTATTAATGTTTGTTGATTGAATGAAAGGATGAAAAAATGAATATAAGCAAAATTAAGACATATTTCTTACTGACAAACACTAATGACTAAAAAAAGCTTCCAACAAATGAGCAGGGTTGACAATTAAAGTGTAAATAGGAATCTAATGAATGTTCTAATTGATCTTCCCTGCTTTAAAATGTAGCCAGAATTTTTTAACCTTGAGATACAATGCTCAACAAATTAGTAGACTGTCCTTGTGTGAAAATCTCTTTAATCAATCTAATAGTTTGTCTACTCAACTGTAGACTTTAAGACTGCTCCCAAATTTAGTGTTTTGTTCTGTTAGTCTTAACAAGAGTTATGTCTTAATAATAGGTATGTGTGTGTGTATATATATATACACACACATATGTATATATATATACACACATATATGTATATATATATATACATATATATATTTAGCCTCGCACTTTGGACTTTTGTAAAAATAAAAAGCATATGTTAAAGTAAAAAACAAACAAAACAAAACAACAACAACAAAAAAAACACCACCTCTTCAAACGTAATAAAGCATCTGGGAAGGAAAGGAAAATTCTCATTCTTTCCTGATGATTCTACCTCCAAGAAAACAATAAACCCTAAGTCCGAAACAGGTTTTAACAAGGTATTTTTTTTAAGTTGATTCTTTCTCTTTAGTTTTGCAGAGACCTCAGGACAAAGGGTGCTATACATTTCTTCAGCTTGGTGAAAAGTTTCATAGTATTTATACAAGGCTTGCTAAGACCAGACCACCCACCTCTGGCCTATAAAGATTGGTGACTGAAAGGAGAGCTGGAATTTAGAAAGTGGATTCTGTGAGAGAGCCTTTGATGAGTGTTGAGCCACACACTCCCCATGGGGGAAAAGATGTGCTTTCTCTCATCTCAAGCCCAGGGAAAGTGGCTTCAACAACACCATGGGGAGAGCTTATGGTGCTGACAGAAGACAGTGGAATATGGAAAATAACCAACTTGGAACTTTGTTCTGATAGAAGACAAAGGAAGGTTGATACAAGGAAGGGTGGCAACCTCTTAGGGCAAGAGATGTGTGTAGAGATCAAGAATAAAAGAGAAAAGAGTCAGCCTTGGGGTTCTCTAAATACTGCTCCAAATAACTGCTGCAGGTACACAGTAGCCCCAACACAGGGGTGCATGACTAGGTACAGGGACCCAGGACACTACTATACGTAAGTGAGCAATTGCAGGTATGAATATTCCTGTAGACCAAAAGGACATCAGGTTAGATACCCAGGTGATTTGGGGTTAGAGAGTTGGTTGGGGCTTTCAAGCAAGCACTGAAGTTTCAGGAGAAAGTCAAAGTCAGTTTTAAACATCTACCAAGCCCAGAGGGTACACAGATAACTAATTTCAATAGGTGTCCTTTTACTTCCCTTTTACCTCTCACTCACCACACCCATCTCCTGGCCCCAGTTCCAAAGGATCAGAAGCTGCAGATGGCAAGATGAGGAGGGGCAGACAGAGCTGCGGGTAAAGTTATCTTGTATTTCCACTCTTGGAACCCTGCTTGTTCACTACAATGGGTTAATTTCCTGGCATCCAAATTCCAGGGAGTCCTATTTGTTAGTCTCCATAATAGGTATTCCAGGCAAGAATGAAGAAAAGGTCAAATGTAATTATTTGCAATCTGTGTAGCTCAGTGGAAAAAAGAGCTAGGGACAGGTTGAAAGACGAAGCAGTCCAGTGTCCTTCGCCCCAGGTGAACGTGCTGAGGCCCAGTCCCTCACTGACTCTGACTCGGGCAGTCAAACAACAGTGTGAATTCATTTTGCTGCCCTGAGTTCAGTACTTGTGCAGGATCGGTTCACTCAGCAAACCTCCCACCCACTGGCCATGATTTCTCCTAAGGACCTAGGGTTTGTTTTGTGATGGTATGCTGGAAATCTGATTCCCAAAGAGACCTCTCACAGGCCATGCCACAATCTGGGGCACCTTCCTGACAGGCTGACCTCCTAGAATCTCATGTGCACATCACATGGTGAGTTCTACCACCCTGTGTGCCTCCTTGGCTCGGCCCAGACTACACTCAACCGCTTTAGAACATCGCCCACCCACATCAGGCCCAGATAGCCACACCCATGGGGAGGAAACCCTGCCCTTTCCATTGGTGACTTCAACCTTTACCCAGCAGCCTTTGCAGCCGAGGTCACAGTATGCCTTGAGGCTGAAGCTATAGAACGTTGGAACAAAACAAAACAACACACACACACACACACACACACACACACACACAAAAAAAAAGGAAGGAAACTTGGAGGGACTCATTTGCAACTTTTTCTTATGATGAAATGTGGTGCAACCATTAAAGAAGAAAGGTGGAAAGGGGGAAATTGGACCCTTAAAAAGTATCCTTAGCTATTATAGAAGACTAGGAAAGTAGCCACAAAGTGTTCTTAATGTTACTCAGTAGTTATCATTTCAAATCACACTCAGACCAGAAAGATGCAAGGATAATCATGAAATATGAGTCACACTGCTGCCGAGCACCGGTTAGTTACAAATGTGTTCATTTATTCATTTGCAGTAACAGCCTCAGAAAATCAGTGGAGTGGTCTCTAGGAAGTAAAGGAGTAAAATAATTTTCCAACTCTCCTAGTCAGAGGACTAATTCAAATCTCAAAAGGAACACTAACTTGCTTAAAGTATCATAAAAAGGGAGACCGGGACAGTGCAAATTCCATCCGGCTTTAATCACTGTCCACTGCAAGTTTCCTTAATGATTTCCAGCTGCCTCCACTTAGGTTGCTGCTTTGACAGAACTTTCATACAAACTCGGAACATTTTAATGCAGCAGGGGGTTGCAAGGCGAAGCGTGGGTAGTCTTACTTTGCCCTCAACTACATTCTAACCAAAAACAGATTTCTCTCTCTCCGCTCCCCCCTTTCTCCTTCTCCCTCCCTCTCCCTCTCCCTCCCTCCCCTCCCTCCCCTCCCTCCCCTCCTTCCCTCCTCCCTCTTTCCTTGGATTATATAAGAATGTGATGAGCTGGAAGTGGGGTGGAGCAAGGAGTCTGCTTCTGCTTTTTTGCAGTCTCTACCAAACCACTCCACAACAGGCACAAAAGAAAATGTGAAAACCCAAGGAGAATCTCACACCTTTTTCTTGTAGAAAGCCAAAATGTGCTTTTCCTTCAATGTACTACTGCATTCTGAAGTAAAGAGAAAGACTATTCGAATTACCATACCACAAAAAATTCCAAATTCAAAAAGGGTTAATTTTTTAAACATACTTGTCTGTGGGCATGTGTAGTGAGTTGGCAGGAAGTACTTGCAGCCAAAATTGTGCCAACCACATAGCCTGCTGCCCTCAGTCGTCTCTTTGCATGGAGGAGGGAGCAGAGAACAGTGGATACATGGAATACAGAATTATAAAAGATTAGGCATTAACACTTGAATAACACAAGGTTTGTTTATTTTTTTGGTTTTGTGTGTGTGGTAGTGCTGGGGTTGAACCCAGGACTCCACACATGCTAAGCATGTGACCTACCACCGAGCTACACTCAACTCTAAATAAGGCAGTTTATTATAAATCATGAGCTTGAGATTCAAGCCCATTTAGAATAATAATCTTCTTCCCAAAAGGATTGTGTGTTATTTAAAAACAATGAATAACGTTTTCTTACTGACCTTTTTCTTCTCCACAACTTCTAACAGTATTGTCATATATGTGGTAGGTTTTTGACAAAACGTGCTAAAATAAAGGAAAGCTAGCAGAGATGGATGTTAAGCAAGAAGTAGAAATATAAGCTTCACACTGCCAAGCACCAGGTAGTTCCAAATGTGTTCATTAATAAACTGTTAAACTATTTCAACCTATGATCACATGAATGTATCTTTTTTTTTTCAGATATCATTAAATTTTCCATGTAGAGATATGTCTCACATTTTTTACTTGTTGGTCCATAAAGAACTTTTGCAGGTCTTCAAATTTTTCTCCTAAAAATTGTCTCATGCTCTTTAAAAACCTACTCTCCCTTTGAAAGGGTTCTATAAATTAACCTAATATTATTCAGTAGGTAAGTAAATTTTATACTCTTTATAGCTACATTAAATCCTTTGCGTTGCATGTTGAACATTGAATCCTTAGGAGTGAGGAGTTCTTAACAGTGTTGATAAATTAATAATAATGTTGTATTTAAAATCCAAGAAACATACAAGGAGGTACAGGAAATAACAATTAAATCAGCCTTTGAGTCACTTCTCATCCTTATCTTCATTCATTTTACATTGGGTGGAACAGATATTGGGTGGAACAGAACATTGGGTGGAACAGATATTGAAAATCTCACAGCTTTTCTTGTTTTTCATCATTTAGGGACATTTTGAGGCTCCAGAATTATACCCAATAAGACCCTGGATATAATAATCCGGCAGGTTGGAAAGGATTTCAACTTTTGTCCTTAGGCTGCATGTGAATGTCAAGCCACTGCTTTACTTGTATTGCATCTTTATTTTGGGGTCCTTCAAAGATTAAATTCCCCTAAGGAACTTGGTGCTGCCTCTGGTAAAACCTTCTTTTAATACATTTTTGAGGCTTTATTTTGAATATTCCCAAGCTGTCTATATTATTCTCAAATTCTAGTGCCAAAAATTGTCCAGAGTGTCTTGAATGTGGGTAAACACAGCACTGAAAACAAACAAATTCATCAGTTTGTAGTTGCTAGAGTTTGCCAATTTATAAATCACAGTAACTGGGCTTGCTTTTGAACAAATTCACTTCTCTTTCGCTTCCCTATGATTAGATTATTTCAATTCAAAAATCAACCATGTAATCACTTATTTTCAAATAAAAGGATTCTACAAATGGAATTAGTCATTAATATAGTATGTGAATGTATCACATGGGTACCAACAGTTTTTTCTCTTACATATTCTTTCTATACATTCCTACTCTTCATGTTTCTTCATCGCATTTTGTTTTTTATTAAATATATTCATATATGAAATGCTACTATTAAATATTCCTATATCACGTTTTTTTTCCTTTCATGGCTTTATTATGTCTTATGTGCTTTACTACATTATAAGCTTCCAGGTTAGAAAGACAATATCTGGTTCATTTTTACATCCTTCTGGCCAGCATCTGGCATTTAGAAAGCTTTAAAAATGGTTTATTGAATGAAAAAATTTACCAAACCTTGAACCCTGGAAGAAAGGTAGAAAATAAATCTTCAAAACATTAATAAATGGATTCAAAAAGTGTTTCAGATTAACTATTAGCAAGTCCTCAAGTCCAACACTTCAGATGGTCCACTAGGGAGGGTCAACATAACCCCATAAGGGTCTCAACACAGCTATTGTTCTTGCTAAGATGTGATTAGTTTTGATTTATGACACACGTCCGCCTGCAAGGCCTCTCAGAGCACACAGGGTCATAATCTCCGAAGTCACCTAGTGACAAGTGAGTCCCTCGGCTCCATTGCTCACCTGGATCAGCAGTTCTCATTTATCTATCAGGCATTTCAGAACTGTTCGTAGCCTCAAGGCCCACAAACTTAGACTTTGTCAAATAAAATGGGCAATAACTTACAATGTAAGTATCTTTTATAGGATAGTGATTTATTTCTCTTCTTCATCTTTTTTTCTCACAAAATAAAACCCCAGAATAATAGAACACATGGAGATTTGTAGTAAGCTGTTCTTTAAGAAGATATGTACATTATCATATCATTGGTCATGAGGAAGATGAGGCAGAGTTGAAAGGATCCCAGTAAACACATCAACACTTTCAAAAGTGCACAGATTAGGTGCATATGGCAATGAACAGAAGATCCCAGAAGAAAGGAGGTAAAACTCAATCTTAAAATTGAGGTAAACATGGAAAACAAGAGGAAAGACAAAAATGATCCACAAGGGAAGGCATGCCCAGAGAAGGTAAAATGCTGAATTTTAATCAGGCTTTAAATCAGATCAAATTACCTTGTACACCCATGATATACCTCTTCTATGAGATTTAGTCTTATTTTCAAGTAAAATAATTCACAGGCAATGCTTGACCATGTATAGAGAATGCCATTATTGTAAAGCAGACAAAACTATGTGGTTCCTCTGTGGAAAAAGAGAGTTGTAGTTATCCTACTAAGAATACCACTTAACAACACAATGCTCCTGGATAAAACAAACTTTGCAATTAATATTTTCATCAATGCAGACAACTTTTCCCTTTTATCCTTTTGTAGAAGTCTCTGCAAAAACAAGAGAGTATTTCAAAAATCTATTTACCCACTGATATAAAAACATGTACCTCCCATTCCATAGAAGGCAGAAGTATCTATTAGTTTTGAGGTTTCACATGGCAATTTTTCTCCATTACACAGTATCTAACTAATTCTACGTATTTGGAAGAAAACTATCTCTGGAGGAAGACTGAATTGGGAATTAAAATTCATGTTCAAGTCCTGGTTTAATCTCTTACTACATATGTAGAGTTGACTAATTATTTAAGATCTCTTGAATTTTTTCAATAATAAAATGCAGACTTTGGGGGCAGTTAATGACACTTGCCCCTAAATCAATTCCCATATTTTTGAGAGAATCAGATGAAACAGAGTATATTTAAATGTGCTTTGTAAATTCTAAAGGGTCATACAAATATAAGATACTAATTGAATACATTTGCCAACTTAAATACTTTTCATAGGAATTCTTTCTAATAGCTTATATGATGGAAGATTTCTTTAGATCTTTCCTATAATGACAGAATATATAAATAAATAGCTATAATCATACATAAAGTGCTTTCTTATGACTACAAGTCGCCTGTACCTACTAAGAAAAACTACTAAAATTATAGAGATAAGCAAATTCTTCTAGGTAGTTAGGGTCTCTTGCTTCACTGAGCTTTGGGGAAATATTTTATAAGTTCTAGTCTATTCCTCTGAACTGGTTTCTGATGTACATATGAAACATAACTCTCTAGATGCTCACTCTTTCCAGAAAGTATTTACTTAGAGAAAATTAGAATTTAATTTATACTGGATAATCAATACAGACCTTTATGCATGCAATACATCTAATACACCGCAGCCAGATTAATTTCCCTAGTCAGTGATTAATTGCCTACCCTGTCTCTGGCACTGGAGAAGGTGCCTGGAATACAACAGAGAGCATAATGGGCAAGGTCTCTGCTCTTCTAAATGTCAAATCCATAGTCTCTTTTCAGAGTTTATCCTTCTCAACCTCTGAAACATTTGATTTTGTTGCCAATTTGCCTCCTTGAAATTTTCTTCTCTATCAATTTTGCAGACATTATTCTTGCTCAATGTATTCTCAGCCATACCATTGGCCAAGTACTCCAGCCTGCATTTCCAGCCCCTTCTCCTTTATCATCTCCCAGAAAACAGTAGCAATGTGTCATACTTCTACCAACTGAATGTAACTTGATGTCTACCCTAGTGTTCTTGCAATACATAGGCAGCATTCCTTCCTCTTCCTAAATCTTTGGCTAAAATTTGACATGATGACTAGAGCTGTAGGTGCTGACCTGCAATCATGAGGAAAGGTCAAAAGAATAGCAAAATTTGGGATTAATGTAGACAATCTGCTTAAGCAGTTCCAGTAACAACTTACTCGTGGTCAGACTTTGTGTGCAAAAAAATAAACAAACAAAAAACTATTCTTTTTAAGCCACTATGATCAGGATTTCTATTACTTACAGCAAAATACATTCCTAATCAACACATGCAGTTATCTCTCTTATTTAATATAAATATTATTAATATTTATTTCCTCTGGAAATTTCACTATTTTTTCTCTTCTATAAAGACCAACTTTTGACTGTCTTCCATGTATTCTCTATGGGCAAACTTAACTCATCCATTCCTTTTGTTCTTTCATTAGGTTATTCCATAAACATAGATTGAGTGACTCTCAAAGCCAGACACTGCCCTGAGCACTAGGAAGGAAGAAGTAAACAGTAAAGTTTCTACTTTCATGGAAGTTACAGTCTAGGAGTAAAATACACCAACATGACTCTAATTCATCCTCTTTTACAATTTAAATCTCAGAGAGCCCTCCCCAACCCTTTCGGTCTAAATTGGCACACCTACTCAATATCTTCATAGCATTCTGTTATTGTCCTTCATGTAACTTATATAGTTTTAATTATATATTTCACTGTTGGTGTTTAACATTGTTCTCCTCCACTAGAAAATAAAGAAGTAACTAAGTCTTTTTACTATTATCTAACACATGTTATGTAATCTTTTTACATATTATCTAACACATGTTATGCATTCACCAAATACATGTTGAAATTTGCTGCTGGCTTCTCCATGTGGATGCTTCAAATTACCTTCTGAGCATCCCTACCTGACTATTCTGTAGGGACTTCAATACTAAAGATCCAAATAAATATTTGCACTGAATTTCCACTCCCAGTTAAAGCCATCGTCAAAGACCAAAATTAGAAAGCCCTAAATCATCCTTACCAAGGATTTCTCCATTCATCCTCACATCCGTCTGGTATTCAAGACCTCCCAATTCTATAAACCTAATAGTTTTTACTCTCTTCATCTTCAATAATGCTATTCATCTTTCCTCACTACAGACCCTAATTACACTTGCATAACTTCAGAATTATTATTGCTGTTACAACCAACTGCACATTCACCTTCCTCTGTGTTTAAATCCCATCTTTATTTATGATCTTCAACTTACTAAGTTGGAAGAAGGACTGGGCAACCCACTCCCAAGAAACAATTAGCTATTGAAAACTCTATGAATGGCAGAGAAGCACCACAATAGTATTTCATCTATTGTACATAGGGTTGCTGTGAGTCAGACACCAACTCAATGGCACCTAACACAACAACAACAACTACCCAAGTACCATACCAATTTTACAGACTGGAAAAAATGTCTAAGAATTCAAATAACTGCTGGGTACCCTAGCACATTCTTATAATATCAGTTACTTGGGAGACTGAGGGAGCAGGTTCAAGGCCAGAGGGAGCCTGCACAACTTAGCAAGACCTTGTCTTAAAAATAAAAAATAGAAAGGGGCTGGGAGTGTGGTTCAGTGGTGGAGTGCTTGCCTAGCATGTGTGAGGCTGTGGGTTTACCTCGCAGTATGAAAAAAAAAAAGTCTTTTCAAAAAGAATACAGACACACACACACACACACACACACACACACACACACACACACACACCCTCTTTTTTTTTTTTTTTACAGCACTGGGGACCAGGACCTTGCACATATTTTGCAAGTGCTCTACCACTGGGCTGGACCCAATTTATATTTTTTTACCTTGAGTCAGAGTCTCATTAAGTTACACAGAATGCCTCTGCCCTCAAATTTGGCCATCCTCCTGCCTTTGCCTCTGGAGTTGATGGGCTTACAGGCATGTGCCACTGTGCCCAGCTAAAAAAGAAGACTTTAAGTAACTTATCCTATGTCAGTCAACAAAAGAATAGCAGAACTAGAACTTATATTGGTCCATACTACCGATCAGGAGGCCTGGGAAAGACCTTCTAGACTTCCACATGATAAAAGCCCTTCCACTTGACAAAAGTCCAGGCAACATGAATTCTCAAGATATATTTGTATGGCTGGATCTGAATCACCCTCAAAAGTCTGTTTGTTTCTTTTCTTTTTTCTTTTTCTCTTTCTCTTTTCATTTTCTTCTCTTTCTTTTCTTTTTCTTTTTTTGTTGTTTTGTTTAGCATATTTTAGTTAGCATACAAATTAATTGTTTTCATTATGACATTTTCATGTATACATATCGCTGTACATTGTTCATATTCACCTCCTCTCCCCTATATTTCTTGAGAACAGAGAAAAGTTTTTCCTCCCCAGATCCCCCATCTCCCACAACTTTCCCAGCATGATTTCTGCTCCATTGTAGGCTATCAAAGGATTTTTGAGATAAGAAGGCAAGAAAGAGAGAAAGGAAAGATAAAGAAGGAAGAATTCACCCACGGGAAAGGAAAGGAGGAGGATCCGAGGTGATAGTGCATGGGGGAGAAGAGATAGGAACAGAAAACACAACTGGCTTTGTTTAGACCCTTGTTCAGAAGTTATGCCATTGCAGAAGAGTTGGTTGGGATTTTGGCTGATGTTTTACTTAGTTCAGCAGACAGAAAATTTCAACTTGGCCTTTTCCCTCAGGAACACTTACGAAGAGTTAAGAGTTATATGATGATGTGAAATGAAGAGTCAATTCACATACCCTTACTCAAAGTAAAGTTAGCAGCTAAGTGCCACCAACTAAATCACCTCTCCTTTAAAAGCTCTGCCCTCTCCCCCTCAAAACAATTACAGTCTGAAAAGCCAGACTGATTTGTCACAATTCTTATTTTATCATTTTGTGCTTTAAGAGTGATTTGGGGCTGTATTTAGGGTAGTAATTTCTCCTCTATAGCAGCTAAAAGCCTAAAGCCTTTCAGTCGGATAATTAACCTACAATGGCATTTCACCCAAATAATCTTCTGGAAATTTACCAATGTTACCTCCCTTCAAATCTTCTCTAGGCTGGCTTTTGCCTCAGCACCACTAAATCATGCAGTACCATGTTTGTCATAGGTGGTGGCTGAAATGAAATATGCATACTATGTAATTGGGAAAAGATTCTGTCTCATTTGCCTCTGCTGCTCTTCCTTGTTGGAAATGCGGAAGGAAAGAAAACAGCAAGAATCCCTGCTTTCTGACAACATAGAACAGCCACCATCACACAGCCACATCAGCCGGGGCAGGCCTGAGCTCTGTGAAAGTTTTTAACAGCCTCCTTCAGCCTCGAAATACCCATCATAGTCCCTTGGCACTGAACCGGAAGAGCTTCAAGAAAGCAATATGGTGTGCAATTTCAAAATGCACCCTAAGTGCCCCGAACTCACTGGCTGTATTCACTTGCTCTTGTTCAGCTTTTCTAACAAATTTTTACCTCTAGCCAAAGGGCCACATGTGCAGGGAAGGCACACATTCTGTTTTTATTTTTTTATGTGTTTCCATAATCCTGGTAATAAAACATATTAAAATGAGAATCTTCCTCATTAGGCTGGGGTTTATATGAGAGATAATTTAAATTTTCATAAATTTACTATCACTTTTATTTTCAGTTCTCTATTATTTAGAATTTAATTGTTCAATTCATGAAATAGTAATGGCCAGCACTTATTGCATTTTCCATGTGCCAAGCACTGTTCTCAGTGCCTCATGTATATTAATTTTGCCTTTGAAACAATCCAATGAGGCCAGTGCTATTATTATCATTCATGTCTTTGCAGATGAGGTAACTGAAACACAAATAGGTTGAGTAACTTGTTTGAGTCATCAGCTAATAAGTGGTCCCCATACCATAATGCTTCTTCCTTATATGTGCCCACTGCTTGTTTTCTCTTCCTTCTATGTTCCCTTTAAGTCCATTTTATCTAGGTATTCCTTTAGAGAATGGTGACTTTTAGAGAACACCATCAGTATATAAAGAAACACAGTGACCCACACCCCAGAATTATGGAGCTAAGGAGGTAAGGCAGATTCTAGAATCTTTCAGAATGTATAGTAGAAGCAATCAGTGCTTCCTAATTATCCATGGGTTCCTTACTTTGCCAGCTTCCCTTGAAATTAAATGGAGCCATGTCACTAGTTCTGACCATTGGCCTTTGAGCAGAAGTCAAGGACAAAATGTTCAACAGTATCAAATATCACTGCTGTATCAAATAAGCTAAGAACTGATATCTACTAATGCAGAAGCCATTGTTGACCATAATAAGAAAAATCAGTCAGAAATTCATTAGGAATATCATTGGCTCAGCAATATAGAGCACAAGAAATTACTTCACTAGGGAGTATAGAATTGAGGTGTATAGAAGTTAGCCAATAAATAATAGAGATAGAGAGCCTAGATCCCACTCCCAACCTATGTTCCTCCTACCCAATGCACGCAGAAATCTGGTTTGCTTTTCTTGTTCTATTCTATATACTCACACATATATGTCAACTTATTGTAAATTGAACTTTTGCCCCAGAGGCTTTACTCTCCTATAGTAATCCTACACATCCATACCTTTACCATGGTCTTATAGGAAGTAGGATATACACCTGAGCTCCTTAACTTTGGACTTGGTCATATGATTGACTTCAGCCAATTGGACAGAAAAAGTAGAATTTGCTTAAGCTGTTGGACTTGCCCTTCTGCATGTCTATATCAAGCTGAGTCAGTCCATATACCCAGGATGGTTTATTGATCCCATATATACACCAAAAACTAACTGCAGCCTAGAACTATGTCCAGCCTATGTTAGCTAAGCTTCAGTCAATTTACAGAGTCATGGGTGAGAAGTGACATTTTTATTAGACTTTACTTATTTTTGCAGTGGCATTATATAGTCTTATTGTGAATATAGCTGATTGAGACATGATTTGAGTTAGAAAACTTTCAAATGCTCTTAAAAAATAAGTTATAAAGTTCTATCTAATTAATTACAAGCTTCAGATTAATGTCAAAGTTGTCCTAAGGTCACTCCACCCAATCCCACACCCACATAGTAATGTTAGTTTACTCTCCTCTTACATACTTACAGACTGAAAAAAAAAAAGGCACACATGGTCCATGGACTCCTGTTATCCTAGCAGTTGGGGAGACTGAGGCAGGAAGATTTCACAGTGAGACTCATATCAAAAGATTTTTTTAATTTTATTTTCAGTTCTGGGGGTTGAACCCAGGACCTTGAGCATGCTTGGCAAGTGCTCTTCCACTAAGCTCCATCCCCAGCCCTCTTTTTACTTTTTATTTTGAAACAGGGTCTTGCTAATTTGTGCAGGCTGACACTGGCCTCAAACTTGTGATCCTTCTGCCTCAGCTTCCTGATTTGCTGGGATTACAGGTGTATACCACCATGCCTGGCAGAAATAATAAGAAGAAGATAAAAATAGTTAATGGAATAAAAGGAAAACCTGGAAGGGACCTGAGCAGTCATACCCAGTCACCTCTTTTGCATCTCAGAACCCCCAAGAGGTGAAATGACATGTCAAATATCACATGACTAACCATGCAGAACAGTGAAATAGGACCCAGATTCTGGATTGTTCTTTCAATAATAGTTCTACAGTGTCACACTGTCTGTCCCAATTCCAAATTGAGGACTCTCAAGTCAAGCTATATTCAGAAACAAGAAATCTAAGATTCAACATGATAAACATTCATTCTCTAGTCAACCAGAGTATCCTTTTTCCTATTTTTTCCTATTTTCTAATTCCCTTTCTCTCTAGTATTTGAACACTATCAACACACACACACACACACACACACACACACACACACACACACACACACACGGCAGACTTGGATTTTGTCTATAGTCTTTTTTTTTTCTTTACTATGATTCCACATCCTCCAAGAGAGCACTGTTGCAGGATCCACCCACATGTAATTCTAATCCACATCTGATTTTGTTGCCCTCTAAAACTGTTGAAAGGGTGTGGGTTTGACTCCGAAATGTACAGTATATTGGTGCCTTAATGGTGATTAACTTCAGTACTTGATTACCCCAGGAGAAATATTTTTCAATATATTACTCTAAATATCTCTCTTTATAGAATGAAGACAGAAGTTTTCTTTCTTTCATTTTTCTTTTTGTAAGGTTCTGGGATGTTGAACCCAAGGTGTCACACCCCATTGTCTGCTCTAACACTCTAGTGTTAATTTTACTTTTTATTTTGAGACAGGGTCTCACTAAATTGCAGCAGGCTGTCTCTGGCCTTGAATCTCCTATTCTCCTGCCTCAGCCTTGAAAAACTGGGACTACAGGCATATGTCTCAGAGCCTGACAGAAGTTTTCAAATCAGAATTTAATCCAAACATACTTGAGGGATTTCAAAAGTCAATATGACATTTACTCTTTCAAAAAGACTATTTCTTAAGAGGATAGTGATTTGTCTTTTTGATGCTATGTTTTCAAACAAAAAGCTATTTTAAAGGCATCTTTAATCTTTTCATCTGTACAGCTCAATACTTTTAAAAACAACTCATTGATTCTTTCTTATCGTTTGCCTCTTTAGAAATGCAAGCACTCAAAACATAAGTCATTTGCACAACGTTGAACAGGAATTCACTAATTTAGTACATTGCCTCTGAAAGATTTTGGCATGAAATTTTGTATATAATATTATTAATAATAATTTCTACAAAACCAGAATTCATTGAAATTTTACTGTGTTCCAAGCATCTTGATATGACGTTTTTGTTGTTGTTGTTTCTTTGTTTGAGACAGGGTCTTGGTATGTAGCCATCCTCAAACTTGTGAACCTACTACCTCAGCCATCCAAGTGCTGGATTACAGGCATGCACTACCACGCCTGGCTATGATATGATTTTTATATATATTAACATTCCATAATGAGGGTAATCTTAGCTTGTAATTTTATTATCTTCATTTTATAGATGAGGAAGAATCTTAGCAATGTTAACTATCTTTTCCAAGATGGACACAGCAGAATAAACATCCACAATTTCTGTCAAAGAGTTCATCCCTTTCTTACAGAGTATTATCAGGTCAGGGAAGGGAAAAGATGTCCACTCCAGCACTAAACTATGAATAAACTGGTTCCAAGTTTTTCGTGGTGGATTGCTATAGGCACATATATTTACTTGTTCGGGGCACTGTGGATCTATTTTTTTTAAATAAATGGACTTCAGCTACTTCGTGACAGTAAATTAAAAATGAGCCTGTAATGTTAGAAGTCAGGATTGAAGTTTCCTATACACAGGAAAGAGCTGTCATGACTCGGAGGGAACCCCAATGGATCTTTTCCAGTACTGGCTGTGTTGAACATTTTGTTCTAGGAGGTCATTACACAGGTGTGTTTACTTTGTGAAAATTCATTGAACTGAGTACATGATTTGTGTATCATTAAAATTCATATTAAAATTAACGTTTAAGAATGTCTAAAATATTTGGAATAGAACCAGTGTACATCTGTAAGAAAACCATTTGCATTTATCAGCTGAGACACAGGTGAGTCAGTGTAACAGAGGTTATGTCTACGGACTTTGAAGATGATGAATCTTATTCATTTCCATTCCAATTAAAGATTTCTAAGCCTCAACATTCTTGCCTATAAAAATAAGGGGATTGAGCATCATGAGATCTATTATAACAAGAGTTTTGTTTTTATAACTTTATCCTCCAATTAAGGTTTCTATTCAGTTTGTGTCTTAGTCCAAAAAGCAGACAGTAAGATTAAATTAAATGAGGAACAGATTTATTGAGGAAACCGTCAGAGGAGGCTGAGAGAGATGTCAGACTGCAAAATAAGTGTGAGCTTTGTGAAGGTGAGAGGGCAGGGTTCTTCAAAACAGATCATGTTTGAAAAGAGCCAGGTTTGAGGAAGAGAAGAAATAATGAATCCCGTTTTGATATAATGAGCTTGAGGTGTTTTTTAGACATCAGTAGTGAGATGTCAAAGGTAAATACAGGTCTGAGGTGTGCTAGGGTTGTACATTTGTGAGTCATCTGCATATAGGCAGTAATTGAATCCAGAGGCATAATGAGAGAGCACAAAGACAGGGTATCAAATGAAAAGAGAGAAGGGCCTCAGCACTGAAGTGTTCTAATATTTAAAATCAGGAGAGAAAAGGTGGAGAATGCAAAGATCAAGTCAACAAAGAAGTGAGAACAAAGAAGAAAAGGATTGTGTCCAGACAGTTGAGGGAAGTAAGAAATGATCAACGGTGACAAAGGCTGCAAGAAGGTCAAGCAAGAAGAGGCCTGGAAATGTCCATTAGATTTAGAGACATTGAGGCCACTGTTGACCTTACCAAGAATGGTTACAGCTTAGTAATGTGAACAAGCCAGTCTTCCTATGGAATGTGGCAGAGTAGGGACAACAGAGGAGAGAGTGTGCACCAACCTACATGCAAAGGAATAGATTGGCTTCATTGAAGATGCAGACATCTCCTCTACTACACAAGAGAAAAGAAGAGATTAGACATAGATGTAGGCAGAGATATATGTTTGGAAATGGGAAAATGACAAATCTTAATCTTATTGAATAGATTCCATTTTCTCTTAAAATAGCACTTTCTGAAAGCAATTTTAAAAAGGTAGAAAAGTTAGAAGATTATGAAAACAAAGAGTCTGGAAAAGCCTTTTCAGAAAGTGAGGACAGAAAATTACCAAGACAGGCAGCAAGTTAAAAAGTGTCTTTGCTATTGTTGGTGATATACATTCAGAGTAGACCCACTGAGCTATGCTGTGCAGCCTTCTACAGACACCCTTTTGGATGGCAGCACTGGAAGGGCAGATGATTGGGTTAAGCTAGAGCTGACTTTATGCCAGATTAATACGATGAAAAGCCAAAGGGGCATGTATTAATGATATGGACATAGTGTTACTGAAATGATAGTTCATAGACCGACTCACAGTTGAGGAGAGAAGTAAAGAAAAGAAAAGAATAATGGACTGAGTAAGGCAAGTACCTGAATTTTTTGACTGGCAAATTTAAACAACTCTTCAAAAGCCAGCCAAATTAGTTCTCAGGAAAAATCATGGTATATACCTTATTTGGAATAATCAACTACATTTACATTCACAAACACAAACAAAGCAGTTTTCCTGCCCTCATAAAATTTGTGCTGTAGGGAAGTCAGACTAATGATATTTATTTTTAAGAAATGTTGCCCAGCAAAAATGTAATGTGAACCATACATGGCTCTAAATTTTCTAGTGTTCACATTAAAAGAAATAAAAAGAAGCAGACTGTCAGATGTTTTTATTTAAAATTCAGATTTAAATGAGCATTTTGTTAAATCTGTCAAGCTAAACAGGTGAAATAAATCTTAAGACTTGTCTATCATTTCAACATACAACCAATGTAAGTTTGGAGATACTTTAAATTTTAAATAATTTGAAGTAAATAAAATTTAAGATTCCATTTCTTATTCACCAGTCACATTTCAAGTGTTTAGTAACCATATGTGGCTAGTGGATACTACTATATTGAACATCATAGTTCTAGACTACATATAACTGAAGTTTTCCTCTGTAATCTCCCCATTGACCAGCATGCTATCAAGCTTCTATAATTATCATCAACACATGAAGATACATTCGATTGGAAAAAATACACAAAAAATATTCAGTAATGAGTACAGAAGTACTACATATGTTAAGCAAAGAAGCCTTCTAGAGCCCAAATAATTGTGCCCTTTGGACAAAAACTTATATGAAAAAACAATTGGAATCTAATTTAAAAAGAAAAACATATCATTATCAATATATGCAGAAAAGAAAAAGTTTCTGAAGAAGTTTTTATCCTAAGAACCTAAAATTTCTTTGTCTACATTTTACATTTTGGGGCTGGGATTTAGCTCAGTTGGTAGAGCGCTGCGCTGCAGTCTCTGAGGTCCCGAGTTCAATTCCCAGCACCGCAAAAATGGGAGAAGGACCTGGCAATCCACTCCCAAGCCAATCCCGAAACAGTCAGCCATTGAAAACCCTATGAGGGTCGCTATGAGTCGGATACCGACTCGATGGCACCTAACAACAACAACAACAACAACATTTTACACTGTTGTTAGGTGCCGTCAAGTCGGTATCCAACTCATAGCGACCCTCATAGGGTTTTCAATGGCTGGCTGTTTCGGGATTGCCTTGATGATCCCGTCAGATCTCGAAAGCTAAGCAGGTTCGGGCCTGGTTAGTACCTGGATGGGAGACCGCCTGGGAACACCAGAAGCTGTAGGCTTGGGAGAAGGACCTGGCAACCCCCTCCCAAAAATCAATCTGCCATTGAAAACCCTATGAGTAGCAGAGAAGCACTGACATTAGTGTTTCCCCTGTGGTACAGAGGGTCGCCTAGGAGTCGGATACCGACTCGACGGCACCTAACAACAACAACATTTTACATGGGGCTGGGATTTAGCTCAGTTGGTAGAGTGCTGCGCTGCAGTCTCTGAAGACATAAGTTCAATTCCTGAAACACTCAGCCATTGAAAACCCTATGAGGGTCGCTATGAGTCGGATACTGACTCGATGGCACCTAACAACAACAACAACAACAACATTTTACATGGAACTTAATTCCTAACACAAAAATATGTACCATAGAAACAACACAAGAAATGCTATCTCTGAAAAGAACCATGAGTACAAACTGTCCCTAATAATTCCACGAAGCAAAGAGTTGTGATGTTGGGTATCTCTGATGAGAATGGCTATTCCCTCTAAACCTTCTTCAGGATGTTTCCTGTTTTCCAAAATGAAAGAAGCCTGGAAAGTATATACTTCACAGTAAAGACCCAGAAAAAGAGTAATAGCAGGCTGAAATTTCACAAAAGATAAAAAGGTTGAAACTGTCCTTTTCCTGGAGGAGTGGGTGTATAACTGAGTCTGACTGGAATTTGGTCATTTATTCCTTGCCATTCTTTCTATCTGCCAGAACTATGCTTTCCTTCAGCATTAAATAGGCGGCTAGTCTTAGCAGAGAAAATACTATGAATTCTAACCCTGCCATACAATCCATTTTAGAAGAAAATATAATGAAAAAGGGAAGGAAGATATTTCTTTATTGATATTTATATTTCCCAGAACATAAGAAGCATTCATTTAAAATTAACTGCTCACAATACCAGTATTACACTGAGGAAACATTGTTTTATTCAGAGAGGAGACTGCTCTGGAGCCCCTTTAAATTGAAGACACTAAGCCAGATGCAGTGGTGCACACTTGTAATCCCAGCAACTAAGGAGCCTGAGGCAGGAGGATTGCAAGTTCAAGATCAGAGGCAGCTTGCATAACTAAATGATACCCTGTCTCAAAATAAAAATATTTTAAAAGGGGAGTGAGGCGTAGTATAATGGTAGAGTCCTTGAAAAATACACACAAGGTCCTAGGTTCAACTCCCCAGTACCACAAAAACAATTATTTTAATTGAAGACATTATTTTAATTATTATTCTCTTTACCCCTCAGATGAGCCTCCTTTAATAGTTCCATTTGTAAAAGTTTCCCTCCTTTTACATTTTCTGTCTGTTGAAGTTTAGAACTTACATTATCACTTTTAGTTAGTAAGAAGGTTAACTTTATAAACTTCTAAACTGGCAAAACAATAATTGCTTTCTAGTCATTGATGTTTCTTCAATAATATTTATAAGACCAATTTCTGAACTTTGAATCTATTGTAGTGGTAACATTAAAGTCCCAGTTTTAGGGCAACAGGGCATAAACATTTTAATAATCTTATGGTGGTTGAGTAATGTTTAACTATTGAAAAGTTGACACCCAAAGTACCAAAGTTTATTAAGACATGAATTCAGAAGCAACAACATGAAAAGAAAGGTCATTATGTAGTGAAAAGTCATTTACTTCTACTATTTAGAAGTAGTGGAAAAGTTATGAGTCCTTTAGTATATTCAGCACAACTCTTTTTATCCAATTCTTCTCCTTAATCTCCAAACCAGTAAAATAACCCTACAGAAAGATAACGTAGCCTAAAATGGAATGAGAGTCCTGGCTAGAAATAATTCAACAGTCTTTTATTCTAAAAATGATCATTACCAGCCCTGTCTTGCAGGCACAAAATTATTGGAAGACAATTCTCTGTGGGTCTCACATTTCTGCATATTTTATAAGAGAAACACAGATACCTCTTTTTACTCCTGGACTATGTTTTCAAGGATATTTGATATAGCAAATGGCCATAGAAGAAAGAGATGGTACCTCCTTCTAGAACAAGAAAAGGCCTCCTATCACCCAGCAAAATAAATATAATAGGTCTCTGAAGGCAAACACAGAATTATGTACTGTCCATTATAAAATATTCAGGTTCCATAACTCAGCATTCTTCTCCTGGAATGCTACCCACTGTGTATGCAGGTATCATTTAGTCCTTTTTTGCATCATCCAATGGGGCTTGTAGAACTGACAAAAATATGCTTGTTCTCTGATTATTGTTATTACTATAAGTAATAATAAATCATACTTTGTCTTTTGCCTAAGTCTTTTGTCTTCAACCAGTATCCATGAAACTGTGGCAGACTTTTTAGTTTGCAAGCAGTATAAAATCTTAAACCCTTCATAGCTCTTAACAAGACTCAGCTAGGAAATTATGGATGAAAATATAGACTATTACCACTCATACACCTACCCTTGATATAGTCCTTCAGACTGAACAAGTCCTCAGTTAGTTGCAACATATGGGTATACTGCAAATTCTTCATCAGTGGATAGTATTGTATCCATGTATAAAATGGATTATTGCTACAACTGAGGATACTGAACTACCTGATCATGCATCCTATCTGATCATGTCATATTGTATATTTTTTGAGAATAAGAGATGAGAGTTTAAACTTAATCCAGCATGAAAGAGAAACCTAGTATTTTACTGGAACATGTGATGATCTTGCCTCATGAATGTAAAAGTACTGTTAGAGCACTGAAACACTTGATTCAAATGGGGACCAGAGCTGAAAGGTGACTAGTTCAAAACTGTGGTAACTTCAGGAAGCATTTTCAGTTTTCCAAAATTTTGCCTTTTCTAAACTGCTATTCATTCAAATTTTCATCTTTTCAAATGTGCTACTCCTCAGTCTAATATTTGAAAACATGCCACAAAAGTCCAAATGACACGAAGCACAGATCTGCCATACCCATGGTTATGCACCAGGTTGGGTTTGCCAAACCCAGCACCCCCAGAATATACTCACTATGAGATTGATTCTCACAGGATTTTATAGACCACCACAGGGTCAAGCACAGCTGAGCAAAAACAGATGACACTTATTTGGTGTCATTTAGCAGCTGTGGGAAAATAACTTCTCCTCAACCCTTTATATCTCCTTCTAATTCTCAGAACTACAGTGTAGGTGTCACATAAACAGATGGAAGGGTTCATTCCTCTGAGGTGAGCCTGTGTATCAAGCCTCAGCAGTCATAGGTAAGGAGTTGGAGAAAGCAGAGTTTCCGTTCAGGAGCCCTTGCCAGAGGGACAACCCTGGGAGAATGTCTTGGGCTTCTAGAGAGAAATCTCAAGATAGCAGAGGGATTCCACAGGCCACAGACGGTAAGGGACAGGATGCAGGAGGAGCCAGAGGCAAATGACCCTAACCAGCCCATCCCTGCCCTGCCCTATGAAGAACATGGCAAATACCACTGCCGATTAGAATGCATTGCTGCCATCAAACACTTTGGTTTCCTAATAATAAGGTTAAAAAGAAAAAAGGGAAAAAAAGCTTCCATGTCTAAGCAGTCCTAGAAGTTGAGCTATAGATAGTGATTTTCTCTAACATTATCCCAAGAACAAAGAGAGGCAATTTCTCTTAGCAATAACTTCATTCTTCACCTTTGCTCAAAAATAAAACAAAACAAAACCCACAAAAAATTAAGTACATAAAATAAAAACTTTAGGTGAATGTGCTAATTGACTACCTGCTATGTTTACAATTTTACTTTGTCAAGGAAAACCCTGTGGTCTTTCTACTAAGGAGACCTTAAATAATAAAGCTCTTTTCAGGAAAGTCCAATTTGAGGAGAACTATATGTTTTAATGAAGACTTTTGACCCCTGGGAAACATAAGAAGGAACATCCAGAAATAGTGATAATAGATTTTCTGTCTTTTAATCCTGATGGGAAAGCTTATTTTGAAGAATTTCAATTCTTAATGAAGATACACAACAGATGACAGAACGGATTAACTGCTGGGAGCTCGATTCTTCTCCAGTAATCTATTCAGGTTTTGATTCTCTATTAAAATTCAATATTTAAGTCTACTGCTGAAGGAAAGAAGAAAAATAATGTCTCTTGCTTCAAACTCATAATGGTCTCCAGCTCTGCTTTACCCACTTTAAGCAGATTGCTTGGCTTGGCCGCTTACACTGTTTTTTCTGGAAACCACTCATACTTCTTCTGGGTTGCACTCCTAAACCACTGGAAGTAGTCTGGCTGGGAAGAAATTAAAGTCCAAGTACCTTTTATGACTTTGCCAGCTCCTTTTGAGCACCCTGCACTTTAACAAACAAACACAGAAAACAAATTTATTGACAACTTCTTACAATGATGCCCTGCAGGAAGGTTTTTGTTGTTACCCAATCCTTCTTTCCAAATTCTACTGCAAAAGAATAAGCATGGCTGAATCCAGCTGGTGACTCCCATGGAAAACTTTACCACAGGAACATTTGCAATCAGTTAAGACGTGGGTCCCAGAATGCTTAGCAAAAGAAGCCGAAGACAATTCAGGGCGGAAATGGAATTCTGTGAGCCAAGCCTTGGAGCTAAGCTTTTGAAAGTCCCCCATGAAAGATGTGCACTTTTCTCATTGTTTGGTACCTGGTGAATGGAGACGACTATGGCTCTAAGAAGATTGTATCCACTGTATTTTTGTCTGCATCTGTGTAGAACATTATCACCCCCTTGACAGGTCACTGAGACTTGCCCACATCTGTTTCTGCTTTCATTCCTGTTACACTGCTCATTTCTGGCCAGAAGTGAAAAAGAACTGCAAGTTTATAAGTGCCACGGAGGCATGTGGTTGAAGGGGCTATTTTCCCCTTCACCAAATGCATGTTTATTTTTTTATATTTTTTCTTCTATTTTTCACAATTTAGTAGGAGTTTTTATTAATATTCTGGAAGATGACTTTGTGAAGTGGCAATTTAGAGTAATCTAAATCCTTAGAAGCTTGATTTTTTTACTGCTAAACAACAGACAATATTGAGGGGCAATTCTTTATTGAAGCACCATGGGATTCAAAGTTAGGCAGAGTTAATTCTGATTCTAGTTTTGCCAATTACTGGCTGCCTGACCTGAATCCTTGATTTTCCCATCCCTCTATAGGTGATGAAAGGAAGCCAATATCTTTAGGTTGTTGCTGAGATTAACTACAAACTCATGCTAAAGGCCTGGAAAAGTGAGAGTATTGTCAATAAAGAGTAGCTCTTATTAATGTCTTATGACAGTAAAATGTGACATTCTGGTCACACTCAGCAACTAAAAAAAAAAACTTGCTTGTTATCATCTCTATGAAATCTAATTATTATGTAGTGGCTTTCCATTAGGCCCAATAGAATGTCATTGCTAATCAAAAAGAATGCAAAAGCTTACTGAGGCATAGAAGTTTTATTTGCTTAATGTGAGAGAATGGGCCCAAGGACAGCACATTTATGTTTGAGAGAAAAAGAAATAAATTTTTGTAAAAGCCAATAGCACACTGAATATATCATAGAAAAGTACAATAGTGATAGACATGAAAATAAGTCCTTGTTCCAGGAATAAGGGAAAATACTTATCTACACAAGTCAGAGAGTAGACAGAAATAAAACAGACAGCGAGATTAGCCAACAGAAAGCGTTCTCCATCTCTCTCCTCTATTCTCTTGATTATAATCAGCTTTGGCCCTTAACTGAAGGGAGAAAGGAAGGCTATAGCTAGGAAAAGCCAATGTCAGTCTTAGTTAACCATTTGTATGACACATGGATTTGCCTCAGCGTATCCATTTTGGTTTTGCCCTGCAGGCAGTAAAATTAAACAAGGAAACTTATCTACATTCATTTAGCTCAATCATAAACATAGAAGACACTGACATTTAAAATAAACAATTTGCACACTTAAAAGACAACACCACCATGGTGTTTTTCTTCACTTCTGAAGTTAAGCAAAGTTGAGTAAGAAATATTGTACTAATTTGATAGATTTTACTTCACCAGCTGCATTTAAAGGTTGCAAACTTCTTTCATGTGAGGATGTTTGCTATATGGGGAGATATGTATGATTCTTATCTTTAAAACTGTGATTAGTTCTTATATCTCCTTACAGTTTCTCAGGTACCCCAAAGACAGCCACAGTCATCTATTTATAATTCTCCAAAAGTATATTTTAAAATGTATCTCAGGTGAGATTGACTTTCATAAAGGAAGACAGAGATTCTGATAAACATTTGAGTCTTTAATCAGTTTTGTTGTCTCTTGTTAGGTATCACTTACTTCCCTCTGGGTCATTTCAATGAAATTAGACCTCACCATGCCATACAAAATAAAGGGGGAAAAAACTATGAATTAATGAAGTTTGGGTAATGTAATTCTTTTAATGAAATTCAGGTTTATTGCTTTAAAGAACCAATAGTAATTAAAACTAGACAGAGTACTGCTTCATTGAGATTTAAATTTAATAAATAACGAAGTAAGATTTGCAATTATAATATCATACCCAGGCACCAGCACAAATATTGCCAGCATCTGCTTACCTTGTAAGTGTACCTTTTATTCTTTATTCTTTTAACATACACCTGTTGAGCAGGCAGGATGTTAGATGCTAGGTATAGAATGGTTAACCAGAGAGAATTATTCTCCACCTTCTTGTTTCTTGTATACTTGGAAAAACTTTTCCTCTAATTAATCCTTCCCCTTATGATCTCATTTATATTATTTGGTGTATTCACATAACCACAAACTCAAAATTCAGTCTAAGTTAATGAGCCTATATCCTACTTTTATCCAAGGGCAAAAACTGATCAGCAACTCTTTCTTTTTCTGCAGCTGAATGTCTGAAAAGACAAAAAACTGTCTAAATCTATGTTGTTTTTCTCTGACAATTTGCAGGAAATGGATGCCTTTTGACCAGGAATGACTTATCAGGTCAATCTTTAATTCTGCTATGCCAATTATTACAAGAGTTCCAACCAACAACAGCAATACTACAGAGTCAAATACTGGATTGTAAAAATATGGCAGAAATACATTTCAGTGGAAAGAGGTTGAAAGCTCCAACAGTGCACAGTGACATAATTGGCTTGGGTGGCAAGAATACCATGGAAAGTTAAGCAGACAAGGGTAAAGGCTTATAGTTCTCCAAAGCACATCTTTCTCCTAAGCAGGATGTACTGGCCGTAGAAGGCACAGAGTCCTGCAAGGAGAAATGAGTCTGGTGGCTAGAACCTTGAGTCAGTCCTTCACATTTTAGGGATACGGCTTACTCACAGGCTGTGAAACAGAAATCTGAGTCTGTTTGGGTTTACAACCATTACAAAGTTCTAAGTACACAAAAAACAAAGTGGGCTGTTTTACCAAAATGATGAGTTCAGACCTGAAATTCTCCAAAGGAACCTCCAGTGTTAACACTGTACATTTCTAGAATTAGAGTGAACCCCAGAGTTGAATCCCAGATGGAAAAGCAAAAGCAAAAATTGTTCTGAATGGCACCTGTCCCACTCACCACTCTCCCACATACTGCTGCATTGGGGTGACCTAGGAGTACAGGAGATGGTGGTAACCCCATACTACGGGTTGAACTGTGCTGCCACTTAGTGTGTGCCAAGTTCATATATTGAATCCTAATCCCCAGTACCTCGAAATGAAATCTTATTTGGAAATAAGATTTTTAAAGAAGTAGTCAATTTAAAATGAGGTCATTAGGGTGGGCTATAATCCAATAGGGCTAGGCTGTAGATCAGTTGGTAGAGTGCTCCCCTGTGCTCTCTGAGACCCTGGGTTCAATCCCCAGCACCATAAAAATGGGAGAAGGACCTGGAAGCCCACTCCTGAAATAATCAGCCATTGAAAACTGTCTCAGTAACAAAAAAGCACTGACATAATGCCAGGCATGGTGCAATGTCGGGGAGTGTTTCATTCTTTTGTACATAGGGTAGCTGTGAGCTGGACCCAACTCGACGGCACCTAACAACAGTAACAATATCCCAGTAGGATTGGTATATTTATTAATCAGGGGAATTTGAATACAGAGGTAGACAAAGAGGAAGGAAATGTGAAGACACAGGGAGAAGATGAAGCCCATCTTCAAACCAGAGAAGCCTGGAACAGCCCCCCCTGCTCCCACAGCTCTGAGAAGGACGTCTTGCCAACACCTCCACTGATCACAGACTTCCAACTTCCCCAAGCGTGAGACAATAGATTTCTGTTAAGCCACCAAGTTTGTGCAGCCCCAGCAAACTAATTCACCCCACTGAGCTCGTTCCAAGAGAGAAAGAAAGAACAAAAGAAAGAACGAAAGAAAGAAGGAATGAAGGAAAGGAAGAAATGGAAGAATGGAAGGAAAGAAGGAAGGAAAGAAGAGGTCTGACTGTCCCAAATACCCAAGAGCAGAGGCTCAAATCCTAGATTTCCAATGCCTTCTAAACACATCCGTCAGTTTGCAGGTTTCTCTTTCATGGCATCTCCCTCTTTTCCCATATATCCCTCTCCCCAAAGCTATCTACAGCACACTTCAACTAGATGTAGATACACCAATTAGATACAGATGATTGCTACCCTGCTTTGCCCAGGCTTTCCCAGCCTTCTTCCCTGACCCAGAATAGTCTTATTTATGGGGACCTCTTAGAATCCCTATTACCTAGAATATCTAGACACATTTGTGGTAGGTAGTGGGAGCCTCTGACACATTCTAGGAAGGAATGACTTGATTAAAATGGCACTTTTGGAAGATAATTAATGACAATGCAAAGGAAGCATTAGAAGGAGGGATAAGTAGAGGCAGAAAGATGACAGTTATTCTAACTGTTTAAGCAAATGATAAGACCAAGTAGGTAATAGGATTGGACTAGACCAGGAGTTTGCAAACTTCAGTAAGAATCAGAATCAGTTGGAGATCTTGTGAAAATACAGATTGCTAGGTCCATCTCTAGAAATTCTGTTTCAATAGATCTTGGGTGTGAGCCCCAAGTTTCTAATTATATGAGTGCCAATTCAATGATAATTGTTCATGACAAATTCTGTCTTGTTGGAGGCTATATTAACCAGGAGTTAGAAGCCTTAGAACATAAAACTAAAGGAAAAGATAATGAATCGGTATCCTCAAATCTGACTATAGTCTTTAGTTCAAAACCTAAGTGATGACCATTCCTATTCTTCCAGCCCCTACAACCTGGTTTAGAATCACTGAGTCATAATTTGCAAAGCTTTTCCATTTGATTTTCAAAAGCAATTGATGAATTCACAGATAATTGTTCTACTCATCACTCTACATATGTAGGCTGAGAAAATATTACTCTTAGTTTACAGATGAAAGAATAAATGCTCAAAAAGGATCTTACCCCTCCTTCATTTCTATTCTTGCCCAAATTTTAATAATTTGCCAAAAAAATAATAATCCAGTTCCCAAAGTTGTCCTTTAATATATAGGATAGGAGCAATATTAGACTGACCATTACATTTATACAACCAATTTAAAGCAAAGCACCATACAATCAGAGTCCATTAAAAACAGCCAATCAACCCTAATGGATTTCTTCTCCATGATAAATTATAGGTTCTTTGTGAATATCCATCCTAAAGGACTGATCAAGTTGTTGTTTCTTTCCTTATGTTCATAGAATTCTTTTTATATAAAGCAGCTTCCAACTATAGATATAGCAAATCTTTCCCATAAAATGAGGAGAAAATAAGCTTCTCATTCCTGATTTCCTTCAAGTTCAGGAAGAGAAAAATCCCAAGAACTGTACTTTCTATTAAATTGAGAAGAGAGATGTGTCATGAGGAAAGAATTTTTTTCAACAATAGCAGCAGTGCCACATAGCTGACCAGCTGGAGCCCAGCCCAGCTGAGGCTCTGCAGGCTGCTCTTCCAGAGAGAAGCCAGCGTGGCTCAACAGAGGCACCTCCCAGGGCGAGCGGCTCCTCACCCCTATCTCTAAACCATCCCTTCACAAAACTTTCTTGTGGTCTCCTTTCCTCTCCTCTCCTCTCCTCTCCTCTCTTCTCTTTTTTCTCTCTCTTCTCTCCTTCCTCCTCCTCCTCCTCCTCTACCTCCTCTTCTTCCTCTTCTTCTTCTTCCCCCTCCTCCTCTTTCTCTCTCTCTCTCTCCCCCCTCAACTGTGGTCCTTTAAGATAATTTTATGGCTTGCACATTAGTGTATTGGATCCAGGGAGGGTCTCCTAGGATTTAAGTGCAAAACAAGTTGCTTCTATTTTCTTCAGGACTTAATTTTACTCAAAAGATGAGGGTTACACACTGCTACTTTATCTTTATGAGAGACATAGAAACAGAGAAGCCATTCTGAGACCCACATTTCAACCTCTCCTTCCTGATTGCTATTTAAAGCACTTATTCTGACTTGGAGAAAACGTAATATATAGTTCCTTAATGTGTTTAGTTAAGGACCTCATGAATCATGTGGATTTCTTCACAACCTAACTGGTTATTATGCTGACCCGAGGGTGTGCCATTTGGTGGACACTTCATCTTTGTGTCCCTGTTTATTTGTAGCAAGCAAGTTCAGTTCTGTAAGGTACTGATTAGAAGGACAATGGAAGTTGTTATCTACTGTATGTTGCATACAACAGAAAGCTGCCAAGTGTCGTTCACATAATTTAAGATGTGAGGCTTCACACTTTATGGTGATTTTTGGTTTGGGGCTTCCAGTTCTAGCTCACACTCTCAATAAGGCACAAGGACTCATCCTGAATTATTCCTTTTCAGAAACAACATTCTAACTACAAATCTTGGAGACTGCAAATGAGTTGTTGCATTTAAAGCCTCCTTTTATAACTACAACAATCACGTGCTTAGTTCTCTCAAAGATGTTGAACCAAAGCTGCTTCCTTTGCTTGCGCCTGATTTCAACTTTGCATGGAATTTTACTAAGTAAAGAGAGGCAGTGGGGGATGGTATTTGTGGGAGTTACTTAGTACAAGTCGGAGCTGAGCTTGAGGGAGATGCTGTGCTTTCTTACCAGCTGTTATATATCAAGAAGAGACAGGATTTTGTAACTCTTTCCTGGCCTCTAAGTTTGAAACAAAAGCTAGACACTCAGTTTTCATAAAGATTTTCTTCTGAAAATATAGACACAGCATAATTCTGTGAATTAATTCATGTCTAAATGTGACTAATAAAATGTGGCATTGTGTGTTTCTGTGTCTTGGATTGTTATAAGAATCACAGAGACATTAAACACTGATGGTATTGTTGACATCAAGGGCACAGCTATTTGCATCTTTCCAAAGGAAAGCAACCCTCTTCTACTGAGATGTAAGGAAAGAAAACACTAATGTGAAAAATATAGAGAAAGTGTAGAGTTGGATCTGATCTTTGTCAAAGCCTAGGACCTTATTTAAAAGTGTTTCCCTTAAGGGTTAAGTGTAGAAAGCCTCCCAGGAAATGACAAATGGTCCTGCAGCTAAAGTTCTGCCCCCTCCCCTGCCCCCAGCTCCAGACTTCCAGACATCAAATAGTTAGAAACAGTGTTTGGTTTGAAATAATTCCTGAGGTTAACTTGCCTCACAAACCACATTCTTTTCACTCTCCTCCCCCAGCCCAGCGCAAAATTTTTTTAAAAAGAAGAAAAAGAGAAACAGAGAGGGAAACAGTTTAGAATTCTAATAATAGATTTGCACAAAATTGTCCACGTTACTTACTGAGGTTAAAAAAAGAAGAAGAAAGGAAAAAGAAAAGAGAAGAGAAAAAATCTATATAAAGTTATGACTTCGATAACTACTAAAAAATACTGGGCTTCAAGAGAAACTTATCTACAGTTTTGTTTCTTTGCATCATGACTTCTTACAGTAGTTTTCATTTTGCAATTTTCCATTCAAATAACTTAATTCCATTTAAGCCCTACCCTATGGAGACATCAACTCTTCTGTGAAGACTGAGGGGGAAAAAAAAAAAAAGACTGAGGTCCCTGGATATCTTCAACCACTAAGTCAATCTATGAGCAATTTTTAACTCACAGAACATTGGGGGCCACCGTTGAAAATTTTCATTCCTTAAGTCTTATTTTGGACTTTAGGAAGTAAAATTGGTTCCTCTAATGACTGTGTCTTACATATTTCGGACATGTAGTCAGGAGAGAACAATCCCTGGAGAAGGACATCATGTTTGGAAGAGTGGCAGGTCAACGCAAAAGAGGAAAACCCTCCACCAGATGGATTGACACAGTGTCTGCAACAATGGGCTTAAACATAAATAAGATCGTTTGCCTGGCACAGAATCGGCAAGTGTTTCGATCTGCT
>VMDO01005926.1:52834-106406 GCA_007922755.1 Pedetes capensis | reverse complement strand
TCTGGGCAGGCGGGCTCCTCCAGCCTGGGGCGCTTGGCGGGGCTGGGGCCCATGGGCTGCGGTTCCCACCAGGGCGCTAGGCTGGCGCTGGGGCTGCGGGGACGGAAGCCCACCATCTGGTCGGCCCGGAGGAGCAGCGGTGACAGGTGCGGTGGCAGGCGAGGCGCGCTGGGGCAGAGCCGTGTCCTCAGTCCGCGTCTCTGGGGTCCTGTGCTGGCCGCTGGGTGGACTTCACGCCTTGGGATATTTGGTCTCCCTGTGCGGAGGCTGAGGCGCACAGGCTGGCTGGGGAGGCGTGGTTAGCAGACCTGCTGACCTCCTTTATATACCTGGTGCCCTGCGCTGCCCCGCCCTGGCGTAGCCTAAAGATCAGATTACATTCGAGGGCCTGCCCACCCTCTGGGCGCTGGAGATGCTGGGCCTTCTGCTCTTGGGCCTTCCCAAGAAGACCCGGATGTACTGGAGGACAATTACGTTGCAAGTTATGCAATGGAACCCAAGTCTTCAAGCATGAGCTAACCAAGAGCGGTGGCTGTGCTTGGTAAATCACAGTGAGGAAATACTTTCATGTTCTTGTGGGGAAAGAATGATTTCTATAGCTTTTTCTTGGGGGGCGGGAGGATAGAGCAGCAATAGAATTTCAAGATGGCTGACCCTTAGAACTCATGTCTTCCAGTGGTTTAGAGAGTCTAGAGAAAAGACTACTCAAAATGTCGCCCTGCTCCCACTTAAAAGCTACATGAAATTCCCTCAAACACAAGGAAATGGGAAATAAGTGCTGGGAATTGAACCCAGCGTTTCAAATATGCCGGGCAACTGCTGAACCCCTGAGCTATACCCCTAGGCCTGTGAGAGGTGTTTTCAGTTATCAACGTGAAATGTTTGTGTGTTTCTTCTTGAATGTTAAGGACTGATTTCAAATCGTTAATGATAGCATTAGAAACTGAAACAATATTAAATTAAATTTAAATTAAAATTGAGCACACACGTTTCTGCCTTTACTGAATGTTTGCCTGTTTTTATTTTATATATTTATCTGTTATCTTTGAGACTGGATCTCATTATTTGGTGTAGGTTTTCCTCCAATTCGTGGTGATGCTCCTGCCTCGGCCTCTTGACTGCCTGGATGACAGTCATGTGATATGAAGCCAGGGTGAATGCCTTGTAAACATGATATTTTCAGTGCTTACAACAGGTGAGGATCAGAATGATAAAGTAATATTTACAAAATGAAATATAGAATGAAACACACACGTGTTTTCCAAGGAAGGATGCTTAGGTTCTGTGTTTGTATTATGTACGTCTCTGCATTGCTCATTGGTGCCGTGTGTTCCTTTCGATTGTTCAAGAGATGCCCATTTCCTTTTGTCCAGAGTGGTTTTTCCCAGTTTACCTCTCAATGAGCTAATTATATTTCTATTACAGTGCATTCGTACAAGCATCTTGTATTATCACATTCTTAAACATTTTCCAGCCTGGTATTGTAAAGTGCTATCTTGTGTTTTCACAAGAAAAAATATTACTGCTTATTGGCCATTTTTATAAATTCTCTGATAACGTTCCTGTCTTCTGTTGAGTGAGAGCATATGGCATTTCTCTTGGTGAGCCTGTGTTCATTCACTTAAGGTGACATTATCCAGATTCATCCATGTTGTAGAAACACAATTTCAAACACTTTTTTCTCAGAGCTCCAACTTCTAGATTTCTAGCTCGGTTTTTAAACATAAAATCTTTTGTAGATCTTCTCCCCGATGGAAAAATTTGTTGCTATTCTGCCTTTTCATGAAACTTCATGAAAGAACAACAACAACTTCTTCTATTTCTCCTTCTTCCTCTTCTTCTTCTTCTTCTTCTTCTTCTTCTTCTTCTTCTTCTCATTATAATTATTATTATTATTTGTAGTAGGGGTGATTGAACTCAGGAGTCCCACATACTTTGCAAAGGCTCTACCAATGGGCTGCACCCCAGGCCATGTTTGATTTTTTTAATTTTGAGAAAGTGTCTCACTAAATTACACAGGCTGCTTCTGGCCTCAGACCTGCATGTCATTGGTATTACAGGCATTAGCCACCATGTCCAGTCTGCATGAGGTCCTTATTGCCTTTCTTACCTAGAACTTAAATTCCACGGGCAGCCATTATAATCATTGCCCTATTTGTATATTCTTCTCCATATCTTGTGTCTTTGCTGGTTAACGCTGCATACAACAGACAAAACACTGTTGTGAGTGCTTCTGTTCTATTCCTAGGGTTTTCAAGGACAGATAGTTTTTTGGGAATGGGTTTCCGGGTCCTGCTGCCAAGACTCCAGCGTCCAGCCATACCACTGTGGCATCAGGTCTGCAACTCTAAGTAGGGTCAGGCCTGGTTAGTACTTGGCTGGGAAAGCTCCTGGCAACAACAGCAGCCAGTAATGTGGCTCCACAAAACCATTTTACTCAAGGATTTTCTTTTTTTGTGTGTATGTGGTACTGAGGCTTTGACCCAGGGCCTCCCGCTTGCCTGCTTTGCAAGTTCGGGACAACAGAGCTACACCCCCAGACGATTTTTTCTTTTTTCTTTTTTCTTTTTTTTTTTTTTACTTCTTGAGACTGGGTCTTGCTCAATTACACAGACTTCCTGCGGGCTTGAACTTGTGATCCTCCTACCCCCACCTCTTGAACCTATGGGATCACAGGCATGCGCTACCACACCGGGCTAGCGCTACCACGCCGGGCTAGCACACATATCTTCAATCTGTCCTTTGGGTGGAATCACCAGATGAAGAGATTTAGAAAAGAAATACACACCACGGTGTATGCTGAAAACATCGGATGATACTGTGCATGCATTCTCACATAAAACGAGGAGCAGACTGACAGAGAACTTCTTCAGCAGGTTAAGAGATTAAGAGATTAAGAAGTTAAGAGATTAAGCACCTTGCCAAGTTAACTTTGCTACAAACTGGAAGAGCAGAGCTGAGCTTTTGAGCCCAGTCTTCTGACTGCCAATCCTGGTGGGTATTAAAGAGTCCAATCTGCATAAGGGGGAAGTTAAATTGAGCAGTGGATAATGAAATGCATGTATGGAAATATCCTGATGAGATTCATTAAGTTGCACATTCAAAATTAGTATGAATAAAAACAAGAGATTACTATGAATAAACCCGACACAATTAAGTATAGTGAGCATCGTACTATTTAGGAGTTTACCAAGGAGATGCTGGAAAATACCAAGATGGAGACAGTGATGGCCAAGGCTTTATCAATCCACAGAAATGCACACAAGAGAAATCCCTAGAATTCCTCATACAAGAAAACTCTCCTCATAGGAGTTCCTGTGATGTCTTGGTCTGGAGAGGTCCGGAGGTGCTGGCATGCTGTTGTCGTGAGGTGCCTTCATGTCCATGTTTGACTCATAGCAACCCTGTGCACAACAGGAGAAACAGTATTGCCAGTGGTTCTCTGCTGTTCATAGGGATTTCAATTGCAGATTGGTGTTTAGGAGTGGGTTGTCGAGTCCTTCTCTCAAGCCTACAGCATCTGGTGTTCCCAGGCAGTCTCCCATCAAGGACTAACCAGGTCCGACTCTGCTTAGCTTCTGAGATCTGAGGGGATCAGATGCCCCAGGGCTTCTGCTGCAGGCCAAGTGGAGGCATTGTGTTGAAGAGAGTGGATTTTGAAAGGAAAGAGCTGATGTGAAATGAGGGGGAACAGAGAGGCCTTGAGAATAAGCTCAGCCAGTGATGTGAAACTGCATTTTCTGAGCTGGGTTGTGGTGTTGCACGCCTGTAATCCCAGCAGCCAGGGAGTCAGAGGCAGGAGGATCTCAAGTTCGAGACCAGAGGTAGTCTGAGAAATTTAGCGACATCCTGTCTCAAAAAAGTAAAAAAAAAAAAAAAAAAAAAAAAAAAAAAAAAAAAAAAAAAAAAAAAAAAAAAAAAGGAAAAGAAAAAAGAAAGAAGGGTAAAAAAAGTTATTTTTTTTTCTGGATTCCAGGGGAGATTTTGGATTTGAAGGGGGAGAAGTAGAATCTGCCTTCTCTCCCTGATGTCTTCATCCTCTGCCATTGAGGCAGCACAGGGAAAAGGCCACATTTTGATGCATTCCCAGTACTGAGAGTAAAAGGTAAGGGGCAAGTGGTTCTTCCAGTCCTTCCAGGGGCTGAGGATTGTTCAGCTGACCTTGGTTTGAGACCAAAGAGGACCTGACCATGATTTCCTGTAGGCGCCTCTGGGTCACTGAGATAGAGATCTTGAAACTGGAATGAGCAGCTTTCTGGTGGCTTGGGTATGAGAAATGTGGCTTAGCTAAGTTGGTAGAGTGCTGCTCTGTACTCTGAAGCCCCGAGTTTGATCCCCAGCACCACAAAAATGGGAGAAGGACCTGACAACCCATTCCCAAAACATTCCTGAAAATAATCTCCCATTCAAAACCCTGTGAATAGCAGAGAAGCACTGACATAATGCTGTGCGTGGTGCAGTGTGGATCAGTGTTCCTGATCTGACCCTGACTCGACAGCACTTGACAACAACAGGCTGGACAGAGCTGTGGTCCTTGGAGGCCTGGGAAGTAGAAAACCTAAGGATGACAAGTAGAGAATGCAAAATAGGATGTACCAATGAAAATTACTGACCATAGGAGAGAATTCAATGTGATCAAAACTAAATAATTGCAAATTTTACCTGTCAGAAGGTTAATTTAATTGAGCTACTTTTTTTTTAATTTAATGTTTTTGTTTTTGTTGTTGTTGTTGTTGTTGTTGTTGTTTGAGTACCAAGGGGTTGAAGTGAGGACCTTGCACTTGCATGCTTTGCAAGTGCTGGACCACGGAGCTCAACCCACAGCTCAGTTTTTTACTTTTTAACTTGCGGCAAGTTCCCCCTAAGTTAGCCCTGCTATCTCTGGTCTGTAACTTGTGATCCTCTTGCCTCGGCCTCCTGGTTTGCTGGAATTACAGGTGTGAGCCTCTGCACCTGGCTGTAATTAGTATTTCAAAAATTTTAAACATTGGTTATGGAATAGTGTCTGTGCAACCAACCTAGGACTGTATGATAATAAATAGGGGAAGTTTTAAAAGTAGAAGGAGGTAGAAATCATGAAAAACACAATTTAAAATGAATACTTTCTTACAGAAGTATAGACAGGACACTCGAATTAGACAGTAGGTTCATGTACATCTTCTAATTAAGGTAAGATATTCTGAGACATCCCCCATGTGTCTGTCAGCATGTCACACTGTGGGGCCTTTTGTGTCAGTGTGATGCTGAAAGGTAGGCTCCCAGTATCTCAGATTTCAGTAGGGCCACCCATGGTGGATGTGTTTAAGGTGAGCTTCCAGGCCAGGACAGACTGGGGAGAAGGACTCACCAGCCCATTCCTGAAACAATTTGCTTCTGAAAACCCTATGAACAGCTGAGAAGCAATGTCAAAGATAGTGCTGGATAATTACCCCCCAGGCTGAGAGGCATTCAAGAAATGACTGGGGAAGAGTTACTTTCTGAAAGGAGAGTGGGCATTAATGGTGGGAATGGTGTAAAGCCCCTGGGACCTCCTTTGATGATGTGGCAGGTCTCAAAATGAGATGAAACACAGCGGCTTCAACAATGGAGTCACACATGAAGTGATCAGGTACATGGCACAGTGCTGTGTAGTGCTTTGTTGTGCTGTTCTCCTTAGGTTAGTTATGAGCCGGAAATGACTCGACAGCACCTAACAACATTATGCATCATAGAAGCCGGATTGAGCATATTCATTGTGTATTTGATTGGATTTTCAACATGGAGATGTGTCAGGTATTCTGAGATAGAGCCTAAGATGATATGGGATGTCATACAAGAAATGATTTCCAATATTGGTATCTAACTAAATTCTCTTGAGCCCGCAGGCTCCGTGGTGCACTCCTGCAATCTCAGTGACTCAGGAGGCACAAGCGGACCAGAGGCAGCCTACATCGCTTAGAGAGACCCTGTCCAAGGTAAAAAAGTAAAAAACCGGACTGGGGATGCAGCGAAAGGTGCATGAGGTCCTGAGTTCAATCCTCTAGTCTGAAAAAAAAAAAAAAAATTCCCTGAAGCCACATAGAATAGAGCACAGAAGTTCCAGGCACAGAACTGGAAAACTACAGAGCACCAAAGGCAAATAAACATTTTAAAAGATACTGAAATGAACTGGGCATTGGGGTGCACCTTTGGAATCTGAACACCGAAGCTAGGGCAGGAGGACTCACGGGTTTGAGGCCAGCCTGGGACACATGATTTCCTCTTTCCAAAAACCCAAGCCAAACCAAACCAAAACCAAATAAAACCTAAAACAAATAAATAAACCACATGTAAAAGGAATAACAACTTGATTGGCAGTCTTTTTACTCTACAACAACAACAAAAGATGAAAGAGTGGACTAACAGATTTAAACTAGCTAAATATCAAAGCACCCTAAATATCATATTAGGATTCACAATGCCTAAGTAATAAAAATGTCCCCACCTACGTACTGAGAGTTTATCACACAAAGTCACATTCAGACTTCCAGAACCAGATTGTTTCCCACACCTGGGACACTGTTGAAATAACTCTTTAGATATTGTTTCCCTGAACGGCAGATGTTCAGAGTTGCTGAGGGCAGCAGGTGCCCTCTTTGGGAACAGTCAAATGCCCAAGGAGTGGTGGGAAGCTGCAGGGCCAGGCCATTTTATACAGGACCCCTGGGCTCTGGGGCCTGAGCATGCCTTCTGAAGATTATAGTTATGGCCTCCAATTGAAAAAGCGCGTCATAGGACCAGAGCCAGTGAGCAAGCCAGCCTGTGTTCGGTGCCCCGTGTGAAAGTCCAGCGAGATAGCGGCCGGCTGCTCACTCTGCAGCTCAGCCCTGAGCCTTGACTGATCAGTGTCCGATCTCAGCCAGCCACCAGAGGATTCTAAATTATCCTAAGTATGTGTTCGCTTCGGTAGCAATACTAAAACATAGTAAAACTATTGTAAATAAACATCCCTTTATATGACAGCGACGGAGCGTCACTTTAAATTAAGGCTCTAAGAGGTAACGCCACACGTGCGTGGTCCCTGCTGTTGATTAGAGTGTCTGGGTGAACAGTGTCCCCGTGAGGTGGTTTGGCCCTCAGATACCTTGGCCACTGATGGTGGCGAGCCCAACACGTGGACCAAGCCTTTCTCACACCTGCCCTGTGGGATCTGGAGTCCAGTTGTGTGTGACCACACAGGGAACCAAGGGCTTTGCCTGGCTTCTTGTGACTGCCTCCCTGGAGTGGAAGGAGAAGGGCCCTTGCTGGCGCCATGGCTTGGTGGCAGGCGATGGCCTCTGAGCCTCCAGTGTTGGCCTAGGTGATGCTGTCTTGGAGCCACATTGCCTGCAGTACTGTTGGAAAAGAAGCTCTGCTGGGCACCCGAGGTTATGATGTCTGTGTGGCGGTTGTCTGGTGTCACCCTTAGTTTTGCGACTCAGCCTCTTGGTTGAGATACAAAACAGGGCCCTTTGCCTAGCTGAATTTTGTTGGTTCTCCAACATGGAAGTGAATTTGTCTACACGGTGCCCCTGGTGTTAATCCTCATTCACTCTGTGCCCTGATGCAGTTGCACACCCACCCACGTCCTGCTTCTGATGGGGGAGCTGTCACGGGCAGGTCCTGTGGCCTTGGCACTGTCCAGAGACACTTGGTGTGCACATGACAGCTTCAGCGTGGCGTGTCTGTTCACTCAAGTGCTGCTGGGAGAAATAGCTGTATGTGCTCCGTGCTCTGCTTTAATGTTTAAAAAGAGTCCTTCTAACCCGTGAAAACAAAAGCCATCCTCTTCTGAATATGAGAATTGAGTTTTCTGAACAAATAAATGAAGCAGGACCCCTCCCCCTAAAGGCTATTCTTCAGCAATAAGAAAATTGAGCCCAGCCAGAGGGAGTATAAGACAAAAAGAAAGAAGGAATAGGTTATTTATGCTGGTAAATCTGCTTAATTATTGATGTTTTGAAATGAAATCATCGCATTCACTTCAGATTTAAAAGTCATACTTTATTTGCTTTATAAAATGAATCAAATATGCTAATACACAATACATTTTAAAGGTTTGATTTACATGAAAAAAAAGTCTGGGTGAAATTTAAAAGGTATAAAATCACGTGGAAGAGCAGCCATGCTAACATTGTCCATCAGTCTGTTGGGTGAAATCACCAGTTGAAGAGATTTAAAAAAGAAACACAGATCCCAGTGGATGAGGACAGCATCTGATAAAACTTTGCAAGTATGAGCCTGACTCAGTGGCACCTTACAATCACAACAGGAATAAACACCCCACAATGAAGTATAGTGACCAACATAATATGAAGAGGGCTCCCAAAGAACAGCTGGAATAAACCAGGATGGAGATAAAGGGTGGCTAAATCTTAATCAATTCTGGGAAACTCACAACCTAAGAAATCACTTGAATTGAAGGAAAAAATCCTATGCAGACATTGGAACATAATAAATAAAAGTTAAGTCTACTTAGCAGAGAAGGGATAATTTGGGGACCACAAAAGAGAGAGGGAGGGATCTAGCAAAAGGAGGAAATCCTAGGAGAGGAGAGGGGGAGAGGAGAAACAAGGAAGACTAGGAATGGGGGAGGGGTGACTTCAGGGTGAACAGCACAACTTTAATATTTCTGGAAATCATTATAATGACACCAATAACACCAAAAAATGGTAATCATACAGATGGGCTAGAAAATTCATGTAATAGCACTGACAAAGTACAAAGATAGTTCACTACAAAAAAGGTTTCCATCTTAAACATAATTGGGGTCAAGGATATACATTTAAAATTATTACTACAAAAAGACAAGCAACTGGAAGAGAAGTCTATGGTGGGGGTTTTCGGGGGGACGGGAGAGGAGGAGGAAGGGCACAAGAGGGTAAGGGGGAACGTACTGTGCACCGTACAACGAAACACATATATGGAAATGTCACAGTGAAATGCGTGTCAGAATGAATCACATTAATTTATACATTAAAATTTCCAATTAAAAAAAAAAGAAATCCCTTGAAGTCTAGAATTCCTGGCACAGGAAAGCTCACCACATAGGAGGACCCATGACGTCTTGCTTTGGGGAGACCCAGGAACGGTAGCACGATGTTGAAGAAAGGTGAATTTTTCAAGAAAATGGATACAACACGAGGGGGAACCGAGAGGCCTTGACAATGAGCTTGTGAAGAAGTCTAGAGTTCTGAAAATCCATTTTCCGGCCTCCTGGGCAGATTTTGGATTTCGGAGAGGAGAAGTAGAATGCGTCTTCTCCCCTGACGTCTTCATCTTCTGTCCTCATGGTGTGCAGGGAAAGGCCGTTGTCTGCGCAGAAGGGACTGCAGTTCATGTTCCCGTGGGCCATCCCGCGTGGGGGCCTCTGGGAACCCCGCAGGGTGTGGAGGAAAATGTCCAGGGTGGCTTGCGCTTGTCGTGGAGAGCTGAGGTCCATTCATCCCGGGAACAGGCGTCTCTTTGCCCAGCACGGAGGGCGAGGAGAGCGTGGAGTGGGCTCCTTGCGCCCCTGGGGACTGGGCCTGGGAGAAACAGGGAGAGGCTGCAGTGGGCTGGGCGGTGCGGGAGGCTGGGGGCCGGCGGGCTCTTCCAGCCTGGGGCGCTTGGCGGGGCCCGGGCGCATGGACTGCGGTTGCCCCCATGGCGCGAGGCTGGCGCTGGGGCTGCGGGGCCGGACGCCCACCATCTGGTCGGCCTGGAGGAGCAGCGGTGACAGGTGCGGTGGCAGGCGAGGCGCGCTGGGGCAGAGCGGTGTCCACCGTCCAGGTCTCTGGGTGCTGCGCTGGCTCCTGAGTCAACTTCACGCCTTGGGATATTTGGTCTCCCTGCGCGGAGCTGAGAAGCACAGGCTGGCTGAGGAGTCAAGTGGTTAACAGACCGGCTCTGCTCCTTTATATACCTGGTGCCCTGTGTTGCCCCTCCCAGGCGAGGCCTAGAGATCAGATTACAGTCGAGGGCCCGCCTACCGGCCTGGGCACTGGAGATGCTGGGCCTCCTGCTCTTGGCCCTTCCCCTTGCAGACCCGGATGCTCTGTAAGACAATTACGTTGCAAGTTATGCAATGGAACCCAAGTCTTCAAGCATGAGCTAACCAATAGCGGTGCTGTGCTTGGTTGGTCACTGTGGGGAAATGCTTTCCTGGTCTTTCGGGGCAAGAATGATTTGTATAGCTTTTTCTTGGGGGGCGGGAGGATAGAGCAGCAATAGGATTTCAAGATGGCTGACCTTTAGAACGCATGTCTTCCAGTGGTATAGAGAGTCTAGAGAAAAGACTACCCAAAGAGTCGCCCTGCTCCCACTTAAAAGCTACATGAAATTCCCTCAAAAACCAGTAAATGGGAAATCAGTGCTGGGAATTGAACCCAGCGTTTCAAACATGCCGGGCAAGAGCTGCACCACTGAGCTATACCCCTAGTCCTTGAGAGGTGTTTTCAATGATCAACGTGAAATATTGGTGTGTTTCTTCCTGAATGATAGGCACTGATTTCAAGTTATGAATGATAGCATTAGAAACTGAAACAATATTAAATTAAATTAAAATTAAAATTAAGCACACGCCTATCTGCCTTTTACTGAACGCTTGCCTGTTTTTATTTTATATATTTATGTGTTATTTTGAGACATAGAAAATAGAGCTCTAATGAATTGTGGAGTGTAGGTGTATGTACTGTAGTGCTCTCATTATGTAGTGTAGGTTTTTCTCCTGAACGTGGTTTTCTAATGAACTCTATTTTCTCTCCTGCTCTCCATGTTCCCAATCCTCCAAATTCACTTCTTCCCCATTACCTGAATGAGTAACATATTTTTACCCTATCCAATCTTTCTTTCCTAATTGCTCATTTGACCATTTTTGTTCACTTCTGGTTTTCCTCCACCTGGTGGTGATCCTCCTGCCTCCGCCTCTCCACTGCCTGGATGACAGTCATGCAATAGGAAGCCGGGGTCAATGCCTTCAAAACATGATATTTTCAGTGCTCACAACAGCTGAGGACCGGAATGATGAAGTAATATTTACAAAATGAAATATGGAATGAAACGTGCATGTGTTTTCCAAGCAAGGATGCTTTGGTTCTGTGTTTATATTATGTACATCTCTGCATTGGTGCTGTGTGTTCCTTTCAGTTGGCCAGGAGATGCCCATTTCCTTTTGTCCAAAATGGGTTTTCCCAGTTTACCTCTCAACGAGCTAAGGATATTTCTATTACAGTACATTCGTAGAAGCATTTTGTATTATCCCATTCTTAAGCCTTTTCCAGCCTGGTATTGTAAAGTGCTATCTTGTGTTTTCACAAGAAACAATATTACTGCTTATTGGCCATTTTTATAAATTCTCTGATAACGTTCCTGTCTTCTGTTGAGTGAGAGCATATGGCATTTCTCTTGTTGAGCTAGTGTCCCTTCACTTAAGGTGACATTCTCCAGATTCATCCATGTTGTAGAATTACAATCTCAAACACTTTTGTCTCAGAGCTCCAACTTCTAGATTTCTAGCTCGGTTTTAAACATAAAATCTTTTGTAGATCTTCTCCCCCCTGGAAAACTCTATTGCTGTTCTGCCTTTTCATGAAACTTATAACATGAGGTGCATTTTTTAGTATTATTATTAATACTATTATTATTAATCATAGTAGTAGTAGTAATAGTCGTAGTAGTGGTAGTAGTACGTGGGGTTGAACGCAGGAGGCCCACATACTTTGCAAGGGCTCTACCAATGGGCTGCACCCTCAGTCCATGGTTGATTTTGTTGTTGTTGTTGTTAAATTTTGAGAAAGGTTCTCACTAAATTACTCAGGCTGTTTCTGGCCTCAGACCTGCATGTCATTGGTATTACAGGCATTAGCCACCATGTCCAGTCTCCATGAAGTCCTTATTCCCTTTCTTACCTAGAACTTAAATTCCATGGGCAGCCATTATAATCAGTGCCCTATTTGTATCTTCTTCTCCTCTTCTTGTGTCTTTGCTAGTTAACGCTCCATACAACAGAAAATACCCTATTGTGAGTTCTTCTCTGCTATTCCTAGGGTTTCAATGACAGATAGTTTTTTGGGAATGGGTTTCCGGGTCCTGCTCCCAAGCCTTCAGCCTCCAGCCATACCACTGTGGCATCAGATCTGCAAAGCTAAGTAGGGTCAGGCCTGGTTAGTACTTGGCTGGGAAAACTCCTGGGATCACAAGCAGCTAGTAATGTAGCTCCACAAAACCCTTTTTACAGCAAGTAATTTTTTTTTTTCCAGTACTGGCCCTTTGACCCAGGGCCTCCCGCTTGCATGCTTTGCAAGTTCGGGACAGCAGAGCTGCACCCCCAGTTGATTTATTTTTATTTATTTATTTTTTTACTTCTTGAGACTGGGTCTTGCTCAGTTATGTGGACTTCCTGTGGTCTTGACCTTGTGATCCTCCTACCTCCACCTCCTGAGCCTTTGGGATCACAGGCGTGCTCCACCCGCCGGGACCTTGCACTGCATTCTTTGCAAGTGCTGAGCCTCGGAGCTCAACCCACTGCTTAATTTTTTACTTTTTAACTTGAGGCAAGGTCTCCCTAGGTTAGGCCATCCTCTTCTGAATAGAAGAATTGGGTTTCCTAAACAAACAAATGAAGCAGGACCCCTCCCCCTAAAGGCTATTCTTCAGCAATAAGAAAACTGAGCCCAGCCAGAGGGAGTATAAGACAAAAAGAAAGAAGGAATTGGTTATGTATGGTTGTAAATCTGCTTAATTATTGACGTTGTGAGATGAAATGAAATCATCACATTCACTTCAGCTTTAAAAGTCATACTTTATTTGCTTTATAAAATGAATCAAATAGGCTAATACACAATACATTTTAAAGGTTTGATTTACATGAAAAAAAAAAGGTTGGGTGAAATTTAAAAGGCATAAAATCATATGGAAGAGCAACAATGCTAACATTCTCCATCAGTCTGGTGGGTGGAATCACCAGTTGAAGAGATTTAAAAAAGAAACACAGATCCCAGTGGATGAGGACAGCATCTGATAAAACTTTGCAAGTATGAGCCTGACTCAGTGGCACCTTACAATCACAACAGGAATAAACACCACACAATCAAGTATAGTGACCAACATAATATGAAGAGGGCTCCCAAAGAACAGCTGGAATAAACCAGGATGGAGATAAAGGGTGGCTAAATCTTAATCAATTCTGGGAAACTCACAACCTAAGAAATCACTTGAATTGAAGGAAAAAATCCTATGCAGACATTGGAACATAATAAATAAAAGTTAAGTCTACTTAGCAGAGAAGGGATAATTTGGGGACCACAAAAGAGAGAGGGAGGGATCTAGCAAAAGGAGGAAATCCTAGGAGAGGAGAGGGGGAGAGGAGGAACAAGGAAGACTAGGAATGGGGGAGGGGTGACTTCAGGGTGAACAGCACAACTTTAATATTTCTGGAAATCATTATAATGACACCAATAATGCCAAAGAATGGTAATAGTACAGATGGGCTAGAAAATTCATATAATAGCACTGACAAAGTACAAAGATAGTTCACTACAAAAAAAGTTTCCATCTTAAACACAATTGGGGTCCAAGGATATATATTTAAAATTATTACTACAAAAAGACAAGCAACTGGAAGAGAAGTCTATGGTGGGGGGTGGGGGGGGCGGGACAGGAGGAGGAAGGGCACAAGAGGGTAAGGGGGAACGTACTGTGCACCGTACAACGAAACACATATATGGAAATGTCACAGTGAAATGCGTGTCAGAATGAATCACATTAATTTATACATTAAAATTTCCAATTAAAAAAAAAAGAAATCCCTTGAAGTCTAGAATTCCTGGCACAGGAAAGCTCACCACATAGGAGGTCCCATGACGTCTTGCTTTGGGGAGACCCAGGAACGGTCGCACGATTTTGAAGAAAGGTGAATTTTTCAAGAAAATGGATACAACACGAGGGGGAACCGAGAGGCCTTGACAATGAGCTTGTGAAGAAGTCTAGAGTTCTGAAAATCCATTTTCCGGCCTCCTGGGCAGATTTTGGATTTCGGAGAGGAGGAGTAGAATGCGTCTTCTCCCCTGACGTCTTCATCTTCTGTCCTCATGGTGTGCAGGGAAAGCCCGTTGTCTGCGCAGAAGGGGCTGCAGTTCATGTTCCCGTGGGCCATCCCGCGTGAGGGCCTCTGGGATCCCCGCAGGGTGTGGAGGAAAATGTCCAGGGTGGCTTGCACTTGTCGTGGAGAACTGAGGTCCATTCATCCCGGGAACAGGCGTCTCTTTGCCCAGCACGGAGGGCGAGGAGAGCGTGGAGTGGGCTCCTTGCGCCCCTGGGGACTGGGCCTGGGAGAAACAGGGAGAGGCTGCAGTGGGCTGGGCGGTGCGGGAGGCTGGGGGCCGGCGGGCTCTTCCAGCCTGGGGCGCTTGGCGGGGCCCGGGCGCATGGACTGCGGTTGCCCCCAGGGCGCGAGGCTGGCGCTGGGGCTGCGGGGCCGGACGCCCACCATCTGGTCAGCCTGGAGGAGCAGCGGTGACAGGTGCGGTGGCAGGCGAGGCGCGCTGAGGCAGAGCGGTGACCACCGTCCAGGTCTCTGGGTCCTGCGCTGGCTCCTGAGTCAACTTCACGCCTTGGGATATTTGGTCTCCCTGCGCGGAGCTGAGAAGCACAGGCTGGCTGAGGAGTTATGTGGTTAGCCGACCGGCTCTGCTCCTTTATATACCTGGTGCCCTGTGTTGCCCCTCCCAGGCGAGGCCTAGAGATCAGATTACAGTCGAGGGCCCGCCTACCGGCCTGGGCCTGGAGATGCTGGGCCTCCTGCTCTTGGCCCTTCCCCTTGCAGACCCGGATGCTCTGTAAGACAATTACGTTGCAAGTTATGCAATGGAACCCAAGTCTTCAAGCATGAGCTAACCAATAGCGGTGGCTGTGCTTGGTAGGTCACTGTGGGGAAATGCTTTCCTGGTCTTTCGGGGCAAGAATGATTTCTATAGCTTTTTCTTGGGGGGCGGGAGGATAGAGCAGCAATAGGATTTCAAGATGGCTGACCTTTAGAACCCATGTCTTCCAGTGGTATGGAGAGTCTAGAGAAAAGACTACTCAAAGAGTCGCCCTGCTCCCACTTAAAAGCTACATGAAATTCCCTCAAAAACCAGTAAATGGGAAATCAGTGCTGGGAATTGAACCCAGCGTTTCAAACATGCCGGGCAAGAGCTGCACCACTGAGCTATACCCCTGGTCCTTGAGAGGTGTTTTCAATGATCAACGTGAAATAATGGTGTGTTTCTTCTTGATTGTTAAGTACTGATTTCGAGTTGTGAATGATAGCATTAGAAACTGAAAAAATATTAAATTAAATGCAAATTAAAATTGAGCACATACATATCTGCCTTTTACTGAATGTTTGCCTGGTTTTATTTTAGATTTTTATTTTTTATCTTTGAGACAGGATCTTGTTGTGCAGTGCAGGTTTTCCTCCAATTCATGGTGATCCTCCTTCCTCAGCCTCTCAACTGCCTGGATGGCAGCATGCAATACGAACGCAGGATTAGTGCCTTAAAAAAATGGTATTTTTCAGTTCTCACAACAGCTGAGGATCTGAATGGTAACGTAATATTTACAAAATGAAATATGGACTGAAACGCGCATGTGTTTTCAAAGTAAGGATGCTTTTGTTCTTTGTTCCTATTATCTACATCTATGCATTGGTCATTGGTGCCACGTGTGCCTTTCAATTAGTCAAGAGATGCCCATTTCCTCCTTTCCAAAATCTTTTTTTCCAGTTTACCTGTGAATGAGCTAAGTATATTTCTGTTTCAGTACATTCTTACTAGCATTTCGTATTATCAGACTCTAATCTTTTCCGGCCTGGTAATATAAAGTTCTATCTTGTGTTTTCACAAGAAAAAATATTAATGCTTATTGTCTATGTTTACGTCTTCTTTGATAATGTTCCCGTCTTCTGTTTTTCTTTTTTTTTTTTTCTTTTTTTTTTCTTTTTTTCTTTTTTTTGGCACTGGGGGTTGAACCCCAGGCCTGGTGCTTGTGTTGTTGTACCCAGCAGATTGACCCTAGAAAAAAATACTCCAAGACACAAACAGATTGGGAGCATAAAATTTATTTAGACTGGTTGGCCAGCTCCTTTCAGTCCCAGAAGTGGACTTTCAGAAAGCAACAGCCAACTCACATTGATTAGGGGCTTTATAGGGTAGGGGCGGGGCTGGGATTTAGCTCAGTGGCTAGAGCGCTGTGCTGCGGTCTCTGAGGTCCTAAGTTCAATTCCCAGCACCACAACAATGGGAGAAGGGCCTGGCAATCCACTCCCAAGGCAATCCCGAAGCACTCAGCCATTGAAAACCCTATGAGGGTCACTATGAGTCAGATACCAACCCGATGGCACCCAACAACAACAACAAGGGTAGGGGCGGAGAAGCGAGGCTACAGAAGGGAGAATTAGCGGTTAAGGGGAGGGGGGCACAGAGTGATTTCTCTTTCCTCAGTGGTCAGCCTGTCCTTGAGATAAACTCTAGATGTCCTCCTTCTGACTAACTTATCTTGTACAACATGTCTAGTGCTGCAACTTCCCTTGTCAGGAGACCTTGGAGTATAATCGGAGATGGTCTACTTGGTGCTAGGCAAGCCCCCTTTTAAATTTTCTATTTCTCAGAAGTCAGCCTCACTCACAGGAATTCCAGTCATCAGTTATCCTTCTCAAGGGACCTTGAGGTCTGGTTGAGGCTGGTCTGCCAGCCTCAACCTTTTTCTGTAAACTTTTTTGTTTCCACAGTATGCTTTGCAAGTGCTGGACCACTGAGCTGCACTCCCAGTCCTTTTTTTTTTTTTTTTACTTTTTTGAGACATGATCTCACCAAGTTACGCAGACTGCCTCTGGTCTGGAACTTGCGATCCTCCTGCCTCTGCCTCCCAAGCGGCTGGGATGCCGTGTGCCACCGCGCGGGGTTATTTTTTCAATGTTTAAAATTGGAAATCAGAAACTGCATTTATTCATCAGATGCATCATCTCTCTATCCCTGCCCCACCATCTTTGGTGACTTTGCTCCACTGTTCTCTCTCATCCTCACTCACTAGTTATACTTCTGCTATAGTTTGTGGTGGTTTTAATATTCATGGATGTTCCCCAAATCCTGACCTCTTCATTCCCCTTCATTTCAACAATTTTGTCCTTTCTCCTATGTCATTGATTAATGCTTTTGACTTTGTCATTACTCCAAGTTGGAATCCCTCTATAATTGCAAGTTCTTTTTTTGTCGTTTAAAAAGTTTTATTTGGGAATTTCAAATTTGTGCACAGTTGCAAAAACAAAACACCTGTAATCCACCGACCCAGCTTTACCTATCATTAATATTTTACTTTACTTGCATTATTATTAGTTTTCTCTATTTTTTCAAGTTTCTTTTAAGCTTACTTACATTATTATTAGTTTTCTCTCTCCTTTCAATGCACATACATATGTGTTGTTGGTGTTAGCTGCTGTCTATTCGGGTCTGACTCACAGTGACCCTGTGTACAACAGAATGAAACACTCCCCAACACTGTGCCATGCCTGGCACTATGTCAGTCCTTCTCTGCTCTTCATAGGGTTTTCTTTCTTTCTTTCTTTTTTTTTACACGTTTATCAACTTAGAAGGTTTATGGAACCTTTTGACTAATATGTAATAAAACTCATATTCACTTTCAAAGTGTGTGTGAAGCCATGAGTTCAACTCTCATTTTCCAGCACTATATCCGACAGTGTTTCTTTGCTATCCATAGGGTTTTCAATGGCTAGCTGTTTCAGGAGTGGCTCGCCAGGTCCTCCTCCCTAGTCTGTCTTAGTCTGGAAGCTCTGCTGAAAACCTGTCCACCATGGGTAACCTTGCTCATGTCCGAGGTTACAGTGGCAGAGCTCTCAGCCTCATCACAACTCGCAAGCCCCCACAGTGCGGCAAACTGACAGACGTGTGTGGGGGGGTATCCCACTACCTGACCTCAAAATATACTACAAAGCTACAGTAACCAATACAGCATGGTACCAGCATAAAACCGATACATAAAACAACAGAACAGAACAGAGACCCCAGAAATAAATCCATGCTTTTACAGCCAATGAATGTTTAGTAGTCTACAGGCATCCACGCTGATATCCAGTCTTTTCAGATCTCAAAAGCTAAAATAGGGTAGGGCCTGGTTAGTCTTTGGAGCAGGTCCAGCGGCAGGGTGATGCCCCACATGGAAAAATCTATTCAATTTTAGTATATTCACAAGGGTGTCACCATCAAGGACATCTGCTTCCAGAAACTGCTCATTGTCCCAAGGAGACACTGCAGCGGCAGCACGTTCCTCCTGCCCGGCGTCTGCGGCCACTCGTCCACCTCCCGTCCCTGTGGATCTGCCTGTGCTGGGCACCTCGGACGAGTGGAACCCTCCCATGTGACCCTGTGGGCCTGGCCCCACCGGGGCCCCTTGGGGACACGGCTTGGGGAGCAGGGCCCCCACCTCTGGGGGGCTTCCATCCTGTGCGGGTGGCACGCTCCTCCCCTGCCCCTCAGGGCTCTGGAAGGAGCGGGCAGCGGCTGCCTTGAATGGAGCGCTGAGCCTCTGGTGGCACGTGGAGCGCAGTGACGCCCCAGCCTTCCCCGGATGACCCTGAGCACACTCTCTTGTCCCTCGGTGCATTTTGCCTCGGAAACGACCTCGGCCTGTTTGTCAGAATCAAAGCTCTGCCAGGAGGAGCCGCGCGGTTTAAAGAGTGAGGGCCCCGAGCAGCCGGAGGCCTGTGCCCAGCTCTGACAGCCCGCAGCTCCCCAGCTGCTCACCCCAGAGCCTCAGGACGGAGCAGGACATCACCGTCACACCTCTGGTTTCCTGCAATATACATAAGTGTGTGTGGTAATGAGATTGGGGCGGAGCTTCCTGTGGGCAGCTTCCCTGGAGCCCCTTCATGCTCAGAGCGGTTGCTCCCAGGCCGCAGCTCCCGATGGGGCAGCTCTGCTGTCCAGGGAGGCCGGCAGGGAGCCGTGGTGCTGAGCTTCCTGGAAGGCAGCTCACTATCACGCTGCCCCAGGCAGCAGCTTGATCTTCCTTCCTTCAGAAGATGAGATCCTCCTCTTATCCTGCGGTTGTCGTCCACAGCTCCTCCGCTTACTAAACTTCAAGGGAAAGATTAAAATCTCATGGCACCGTAGGACTGTCAATATGAGTGCCAAAGAAAAAAGAACAATAAACCTATTGCATTAAAATGTTTCTGATCTTATTAAAGATACAAAGTAGTAATAAAGAATGCATTGCTAATCTGTTGTTGTTAGGTGCCGTCGAGTCGGTATCCAACTCATAGCAACCCTCATAGAGTTTTCAATGGCTGTTTCGGGATTGCCTTGGGAGTGGGTTGCCACGCCCTTCTCCCATTTTTTCGGAGCTGGGAATCGAACTTGGGACCTCAGAGACTGCAGAGCAGCGCTCTACCAACTGAGCTAAATCCCAGCCCGTACAGCCCTGACAGATCCCAAATCAAGGGTGCCAATCCACTGTGGGAAATGCTGCCAACGTAACCACACTGGGGCACCAGGCGTGGGTGTCTGTGTAGCCAGTGAGTTTTGCAGATCGAGGGCCTTGCTCTGTCACTGGTGTGGTTCAGTGGGCTGCACCGTGCTATGCCTAGGAACTGTCACACAGAACAAGAGAAGTAATTACTCTGCTGTTAGGGTTTGAATATAAAATGGCCTCAAAGACTTGTTATGAACACTTGGTCCCCAGAAGTGGCCTCTGTTTGGGGAGCTGTGGAACTTTTCGAGGTGGACCCTCCTGGGGCAGAAGGACACCAAGAGGCCTTTGGTGGTTTCCCTGGCCCCTGCTTCCAGTTGTCTTGCTTCCTGCTGACAGCTGGCTCTGCAACGCTGCCCACCACCATGGACCGAACTCCTGACACCACGCGCCAAAAATAAATCCTCCTTCCTTAAGCCGTGCTGGCAGGTGCTCTGTCATAACAGTGCAGAAGCTGACACGCACGTTTGCGTTTAAGGAAGCCAAGGATCACAGAACTCCCAGAAGCACTGTGTGTTTCTAGCCTTTGCTCACGGCCGGAAGGTGCTGGGTAACTCATCAGCCAGAATTTGGTTCCATGTGCGGGTTACTGTGTGAGTGTTCAGAATGGGTCTGGCTGCTGGCTGCCCACTTATGACCCCAACAGCCCCTGAGTTTGGTGACCCTGAGTGGTGAACCAGGCGCCCACAGTGGAACCTGTATCCCACACGGGCACCCGTCTGGTTCCCTCTGCAGGCTGGGTGTCTGCACCAGACCATTGTTAACCACAGAAGCGTGAGGTCCTGCCTGCTCACAGGACCCAACTGTGAAGTAGCCATCAAAACCAGACTACTTCAATTCTAAATGTATTCGGATGTGTAATTGGTATGAAACTCAAAATAATAAAAAAGTTAAGTATAATCCATTCCAACCTACCGCACCCACCCAGCCACCACCGTTCCCCTCTGAAGTTAGTTTCCTCCATTTTCTCCTAGATCATTCCAGAAACATTCTGTACACATGAAAAAATAATACATGGTATACATATATATTCACCTGTATGTAGGCAAGAGAATGTACGGAATGTATGCTACCTACTAAGATTCCGTCACGTTGTAGACTGTGAGCCCTATATTCTGTTATACAGCGTGTAACATCATGTATGATACATAGTACATGATGTATGTAATGCATTGTTAATAGTTTTCATTTTCTGTTTTCCAGTTTTGATTCTTGAACAAATAGAAACATACTATGAATACAAGCTAAAACTTTCTGTTTTCTCATTTAACAATATATCTTGAGGATGAATTCTTATTATTCTACAGCATTGCATTCTTCTGAAAGGAAATGTTCTACTCAATTGCAAGTATGAATGATGTTTGTTTAAGCAGTGCCTGGCAGAAGTGTGCATTAGTTTGATAAGACATCAGTTTATATCCTTTATTCACACATAGACAATTGTATCTGTATAAATTTCAAGATGCTAAATTATGAGGTTGAAAGAGTATGGATGTTTTTTATTAAGTATCTTTTATATCATTTTTCATAAAAGCAAAGGCAATTTACCATTCTATCAGCAACGAGAAAGTTGATATCTTACATGCTAATTATCCAGTTGTGCTCAGTCCAACAGGCAAAGATCATCAATTTCCATCTTTTTCTTTTCTTAGTTAAGCTCAGCATCATGGTATGGTTTGGGTCTGGACTGCCCCGCATAGGGCCAGGGGATCAGGGACTGGAGACTCTGAAACTGTGACTCAGAACAAACCTTTTTTATTTAAAGGTGTTTTCTTGGGTGTTTGGTCACAGTGACTGAAAGCTGAAGAACACATCCTCTAATGTATTCAGAGAGAGGGAGGGAGGGAGAGAGAGAGAGAGAGAGAGAGAGAGAGAGAGAGAGAGAGAGAGAGAGATCCTTTGTCAGTGGTTCAGGCAAGAAAGAGTTGTTCCTTTGTTGGTGGTCCAGGGAAGAGAGAGGGAGCTGTTGCAGTGCAGCTCCTTATATAGCTCGTCCCTGGAATGGCCTGAGCCAATCAGCTTTGAGTCCAATTGTGCAATCAGGTTCAGGGGATTTGTGAAGGGTTTTGTACAAATGTCCAATCAAGTTACTTTCATTTTCTCTAGATTTCTAATTTATAAACCAGATCTTCAAAAGCTGTTTTCCCAGTTTGGGGGTTTTTGCCAATTTTCTCCCAATTTCTCCCTACATTCACCCAAGCCTAATCACCCCCACAGGCCCCACCTTGAAATCCATAGTCAGATTTCAACTCTCTTCAAGTCTCACCCAGGAGGCCTCTGGAGATAGCCACACATATCCAACCCACAGCAGGGGGTCTGAGAAATTACCTCAGGCACGGGGGACCCACGGAGACAGAAGGATCAAGTGTCAGGCAGGATCCAGAGGCAACCCCAGGACACAGAAGGTCATAAACATTTGGGAAATCTGAACAGAGCAAGCACTTCACAATGATCACTACTGGCTTATTGGTTGTGTGGCCTGAGAACTATGCTAATGCGAGAGTTGGTAACAGAATAAGCTTGTTGTCTAACCCAAACTCTAACTCATACTGTCTCTGCTACTTTTCTATAAATCTGGAACTATTCTAAAATGCTGAAAATGTTTATTCTTGAAGATGTTTCATGATATCCAAAAGAATTTACAACATAAATCACTTTACAAGGTTTTGGGAACTGTAATTCCTTTTTGTCCGTCTTTTCTGTAAAATCACGAATGATTTGGTGGTAAATTCCTTAGAGTTTATCATTCTAATGAGCCAGCAGAACTTGATTTTACTGTTACTTTTCCTGTCTCCAGAGGCTCACATGGGAAAAAAGATGAGTTAGAACTTTTGATGATCTGCAATTTTCCATATATCACTAAGCAATAAAAACATCAGCAAATTTAAGGATTGTAATTTAGTTTAGCCTTATTATAAATGCGAGAGAAATGCATTTAGGTAATTTAAAAGTATACATGTTGCAGCAAATAAAGCTATTGTTTTTTTCTAAGTCAAATATATACATTTTATAACGGAATGGTAGTTTTTAAGTATTCTAATATATAACTTTTAAATCATTATGGAGTTGCACCTGGATTGGCAACAAGTCCTTCCCTTTTGGAATGTTTCTCTCTCTCTTTTCTTCACCTGTGGATGTTTCTAGTGGCCTGGGTTCTTCTCTTCCGAGGCTCAGAGCCTTCTCTGGCTCTGATTTCTGTGATTTCTCTTGTACTTTCTCCTTGGGTTGAAATTTATTAGATTCCTTCAGTTAAAATAAATTTCTTTCCTTTGACACCTAACAGGTCAAGGAAAAAATGGAATTTCAGGAAGTCTAAGTGGAGTTCGTGTGCATGTATCTACACCCACATGACCCCTGCCTGCTCTACGGGTGGCCTTTTCCTCCTCACCGTGCCTTCAGAGACAGCCATCCATCATCCAGCCCTCAGAGGAGCCTCAGAGATCCATTTGCACGAGGCAAGCCCAGGATACTTGTCAAAGAACCTTTCAACAGACAGTTTCGATGATCGAATTGGCTTTTATTTGTGATTCATGAACAAGGCAGCATCCAGGGTCTGAAACAGGTGGAGCAGAACCATCCACTTTTGTAAGGCAGCTGGAGAAAGGACAGAATGCGGTGCAGACACTGGCTGGGCAATGTCACAGCTCCTCTGTGCAGCCAAACACCACAGATGGGCACTTCATAAACGACACGGTTATTTCTCAGAGTTCTGTAGATCCAAGGTCGGGGCACCAGCAGGTGTGACGTTCGGGGAGAGCTGCTTCTGCATCCAAGATGGCAGCTGGGTGCTGTGTCCCCACATGGCTGGAGAGCCTGAAGTCCCCGAAGATTGGCGTCAGCCTCTTCTACAAGGCCTCTAGTCCATTCCCAAGGGCTCTTGCCCTCTTCTGGAGGCCCCACCTCCTGACATCTGCCAGTCAGCATCCCATCGCTGTGAACAAATGCCTCAGAAATCAGCTCAAGGGGCAGAGATTTATTTGGCTCATGGTTTCAGAAATTTTAATCTGTGGCCATTGGCTCCATCGCTTCTAAGCCTGTGATGAAATGGAGCACCAGGGTGGGGCGTGGATGGTAAAGAAGCTGCCCACCTGGTGGTGGTCGGGAGGAGAGAGAGGAAGGAGGGAACCGGGACCAGCGTCCCCTTCGAGGCAGCCCCAGAAACCCCATGTCCTCAGGCAGGCCCCACCTCCTAAAGCTTCTGGCACCTTTCACCCTACCAGCTGGGGACCACGCCCTCAACACACACATATTTGGGGGGCACCTCAGATCCAAACCATAACAACACAATTCCACTGCCACTCAAGTTTTAATGCATGGATTTTGGGGGACACATTCAGAACACAGCCACACTTCCTATTGTTTCAGGTTACTCCTCCTGTGTGGCTTAAAGCACAGGGCACTGTCTTTCTGACTCCCTTCCGTAGGTCAAAGCTGGGGTGACCAGGCTCCTGATGGGCTGCTGCAGTCTCTTCACTGTGGTCTGAAGGGGGCTGGCCCTCCAGAGTTCGTACGCTGGGACCTGAGCCCCACAGGGCAGAGTTACAAAGTCAGGACCTCGTGGTCCTGCGGTATGGGGTGAGGCCCCTGTAGAAGAGGCTGAGGGAGCGGCCTGGACTCTTTTATTCACTTTGCCCTTCTGTATCTGTCGCTCTGAAGGAATCAGCAGCCCCCAGGTCGCCGTCCTCTAACTGAGAGCAGCCCTGGCCAGGCATCACACCTGCCGGTGCCTTGGTCCAGGACCCTCGGCATCCTGAACGGTGGAACAGGTGCCTGATTTCTTCACACATGGGCACCAGATCCCTCCTGTCCAGGGCGGGTGACAGTGGTGGCTGTGTTTTCTCAGGTGAGTCCCTGAGCACTAGAGGTGGGGAGAGGTTGGACCAGACGTCAGACAGGTTCACTGGGGTGGTCGAGCGTGTGCCCAGCTCCCGGTGCAGGGACAAGTAGGAGGCGTGCAGGGAGGGAGCAGAGGAAGCTCACAGAGGAAGGGACCAGCAGAAGGTGGGCTGCCCCTCGGCCACCTAGGGAGTCCCGCCAGTGTGAGCTGGGCAGCCGGACAGGGCCCAGCACGTGGCCTGCTGGACAGTGGGTGGGGTGAGCCCACTAGAGATGGCGGGGGTCGCTGCCCTGCTCACTTTCACACTTGGGGCACCCACTGATTCACCTGCTGAGTGTGCTGGTCAGCTTTGGAAACTGCCCTGGGCTTTTCTTTTCCAGTGTGTGGGGCGGAGGAGGAAGCTGTGGATGGAGGTGGCGGGTGAGGCTCTCGGCACCTGGGTGGGGCTCCCATTGCTGCGCACACTGCCCAGGACTGTCTGCTGGAGGGTCGTGAGCCTCCCTGGGTGCCTATCCTTAGTGAGATTATGATATGTTTGGGGAAGAAATTTATATGCACATGAAGAGGAATATTTGCCTAATTTTCAGAAAGTACAGGCTATATAACATTGACTAAATAACACAATTACTCAAAATAGTATACTTTTAACATCAGTTTGGGCCAAGCACAATGCTAAAATGGGTAACGCCTACATACTCATGTGTTCACAAACACATGCATGTACACACATGCTCGGTCCCTCTCTCTCTCTCTCTCTCTCTCTCTCTCTCTCTCTCTCTCTCCCCCTCCCTGTCCAAAATGGCACCTTCAGACCTGTTCTAATATTTCCTTGACCTCTTGTTGCCAACAGCCTGTGAATTCTCTCTCCTGTTGGTGGCATTGGGTCCTCTGCAGGAACTCTTGTTACTTTAGATATAGTGTGTGCTGCTCTAAATCACACACACCTGGCACTATGCCAGTGCTTCTCTGCTATTCATAGGGTTTTCAACAGCTGATTGTTTGGGGAGTGGGTTGCCGGGTCCTTCTCCCTAGCCTGCAGCACCCAGGCAGTCTCCCATCAAAGACTAACCAGGATGACCCTGCTTAGCTTCTGAGATCAGGCGACATTGGATGCCTGGGCAGGAACTGAGCCCGAGTACACAGGTTGGGAAGTGAATGTTCACAATTGGTTTCCTCAATACCCGCACCCACACTCTCTGCTCCTTCACAGGAGAGGGAATGTGAGAGTCAGCTTCCCAAGGCCTCTGCTGCCAGGATCCATGGGAAATTCCACTCTGGCATGTTAGACGCACCGGCTGCACGCCTGGACACACAGGAGGGGTGGGAAGATTTGGAGGTGGGCTTGGTCCATAGCCAGCACCTGGCTCTGCAGGTGGCAGCTTCGTCTTGGGGCTCAGCTCCTGCTGCCTTGGTCTCACGTCTCCAGACCACATGGGGCAGGGGGCTGTGGGAACGGGCATCCCTGGGGGTCCTTTGCTCCTTCCTGCAGACTCAGTACTTAGGGTTGGCCCGGCCTCCCTGTCCTGGGAAACAGGACCTTCTGCTTGAACCAATTAGTGTCCGTCCCCAGCGCCTTCCATGAGCCCTTCCCAGGGACCTCAAGGAGGTCACTGGAGCCCAGGATTCCAGGGGCTGCCTGCTGACCTGGATGATGGTGAAGTCACTCAAAAGACCACCATCCAAGACGTGTGTGAACACGTGGTCACCAGGACAGGGTGATGACAAGTAATCGGGGGTCCTGTGAAGGTCAATGGAAATGCATTCGGGTCCTGGGCCATAGCTGGAGGCGGGGTCCTGACTGGGCAGCTCTGTAACCACCGTCAAGCAGGAGGTGTGGCCAGAATGCAGCATGGGGGCAGACTGTGGTCGGGGATCCCAGCCCTGGACCCTGGCCTTCTGCTCCCAGCAGCAGGCCACTTGCTGCAGCTCACCCTTAGCTGGCTCAACTTCCCCAGCTACCACAGTCCCCTACAGACACCCGAGCTTTCTGTCCAACTCTGCTTCCTGCTTCCTCTTCTCACTTCCCAGGAGTCAACCTGCCACATCAAGAATGGCACCGCCCAGCGCCTCCCAGAACCCTCAACCACCCCCCTCCCCCGCACAGCCTTCACCAGTTCTTGACTGGACACAGGAAACAGGACCAGGATTCTCCTCCTCCTCTCTGACCAGCCTGGCGACAGGGCAGCCGAGTCCTGACACTGTTGACCATCTGGGTGGCCAGTCATGGGCCTGTTGATCCTACCTGGACTATAACAGACCCTCCAGAGTAAGCAAGGGGCAGGAGCCATGAACCAGCATCGAGAGGCATCATTTGTTCCCCTCCTTTTCTACTTGTGAAATCCAGTTGCTGGGGCCCATCTGTCCCCTCGTGTAGCTTGAGGCTCATTGCAGAGCAGGAAGACCTGTGGACACAATAGTGACCTCCCTTAATTCTGGATCTGGGACTAGAGGACCTGAGAGCAATGCTATGGGGACTCTTAGCTATGAAAGTTGAAGTGATGTCTTTTATCTTCTAAAGCTCTGCTCTATTTATTTATACAACAATTTCATTTCAACCATAATTGCTTTATGGATTGATAATCAAATGCTTGTATGAATATTTAATATAACTTTATGTGTTTACAGACAGTATCTTGAAAACTAGCTGCCATGTATCAGTGGGTTGAAGTGAATAATTTATATCCATAAATACAATTGGCTTTCATTAGCATCAACCACTGGAAAATATGCGAACATGTTCCTGAAAATGTGACCCTTGGGGGTGAGTCAAAGAGACTCCTGTTTATACAAATATTCAAACATCTGAAAACTACCTAGATAAAATTCCTCTCCTTGTAAAGTAGATATTCTGGAGTTCCAGAACTTTGAAGAATAAAACCATCATCCTTTCTGCTTTCCATGCCTTGATACTTCCAGGCCTCCATGGGTACCATGATTCTGGGTGCACCTCAAATGCTGCTTCAGTGTGTTGATATATCCTGTGCCCTGGGGTTTGACCAACTTGATCTTCATGTTTATTTTCCACTAAAGCTTTAATTTGACCCTCATGGCAATTTCTGATAGAAGATGCAGAGTTTCGGTGTTTGTGACTCAGAAGTGACTTTTCTCTTGCATAGTGATGATGCCCACGCTTCTCTGCTCCTTCTTTGTAGGGAATTATTCAACCCTCATCTTGCCCCCCGATTGGTAATCAAGGATCTCGCCTTGATTACCAAAGGAGTAACATCTGGTTTCACTCTTTATTTGAATATCACTCCTAAATTGGGAGACGGACCCGGCAACCCACTCCCCAAACTATCAGCCATTGAGAACCCTATGAACAGCAGAGAAGCACTGACAATAGTGTTTCACCTGTTGTAGGTAGTGTCGCTATGAGTCGGATCCAGACTCCATGGCACCTAACAACAACAACAACAAATTGGTTGCACCTAGCCCCTGGGCCCCCACCTGATTGTTATCTTGAGGCAGTTAAGGCAGTTAGTTACCCAAGGGCTATATAAACAAAGCTCGCTCTGCAATGTGAGGTGGCTGGGGATGCTGGCTGCTACTAGCTGGTGGTGACGGGGCTGCTAACGGTGAAGCTGAGAGCTGCGGCTGCTGTGATGCTGCTGGCTGCTGGCTTCCTGCTGGGAACTCTCTCCATCTGACCACCGAGGAAGAAAGAACTCTCTGGATTCGAACAACAATAGGAAAGCATCTCTCCTTGTGAACACCGAGACCAGGACAACTAGACGGCACTCTCAAGGACTACAAGCAAGCTGAGGACAGTCCCTTTGCCCAGCGCCTAGGGACAAAAGCTGAGGACAGTCTCTGGACAGCACCGGAGGCAGAAGAGCCACAGCTGCCCCCAAGGCAGCAGAAAGAGCTGCTAATAGTCTGCAACACTTCTTTGGGTTTCTCTCTGCCCTGACAAGGGCAGAGAGAGAGACAAAGTTGCTTTTGGCCCCTGCAAGGCAAAAGCACCCGGGGCTTTTCCTTTCTCCTCTCTCACGGTGTTCCAGAAGACTGCAGGAGTCCACCCCCCTCACCGAGGGTCCCAAGTGACTTGTGTTTAGATATCTGTGTGCGCAGTGGTGCCTCCCATCTGAACATCCAGGCCGGACCAGGAGGTGTGCGCCCCACCCTTCTTCTTGAGCTTCTGAGGAACTGGACATTGCTCAGGATTTGGGGAAGTCCATCTACGTTAAGAGAACTTAGATTACTGCTGCACTTGCTCATGGCGCAGCTTCTCCATGGCCTTCGAATGGTTTGCCCAGTGACGAGGGCTCTCCAGCATCCACACCTACAAAGGCCAAGCGCCCTGCTGCAGGTGCTCCCTGGTCTAAACTCCACTCTGACAGCTCATTCTACTTAGTCGCTGTCTGTCCTCCACCCTCTTTCCCCCAGGCAGGCAGCCATGCTGTTGGCACTGTACAGCCAGTGTCTCCCACAGCACCTGAAATACAGTAGGTGCTCAAGCAATGTTCAGTAGCTCAGTACTGAGCACCTACTGCCAGTGTGCAGGGTTGGCTCATATGCCCCACACATCTGGGTCCTGAGGGTGGACAGCCCTCAGGCAGACAGGAAAGGGCTAAGACCTGAAATACTACACACGTGGTCAGTCTCCTGCAAGTTGTGCTGGCTCAGATTGTCCTTGTAGGAAGTAAGGCTGATGTCCCTTCTTCCTGCCCAGGGGAACCATGTGCAGCTCACTCTTACCCATCTCCCCACCCACCCAGATCAGGATGTCTCATCCCACGGCAAGCACCACATCCTCAGGGCTCCACACACTTTATCTCGGTGAACTCCCCCAAACCTGACACACATACTATGCTATCCCCATGCTTTATTCCAGACCAAAGCCATAGAATAAGAAATAACAACCATACAGGTATATTCACATTTCTTTCTGAAGAACATTGGGTGTAGGGAGGAATTTGGGAGGAAATTGGCAAAAACCCCAAAACTGGGAAAACGGCTAAATCTAGGGAAAATGAAAATAACTTGGTTGGACGTTTGTACAAAACCCTTCACAAATCCTCCAAATCTGGTTGGACAATTGGACTCAAAGCTGATTGGCTCAGGCCATTCCATAGGCGAGCTATATAAGGAGCTGCACTGTGGCAGCCCGACCCTTTTTTTTCCACCTGGATCTTTGACCACCAACAAGGAAAGACCCCTTTTTCGCCCGGGCCACTGATGAGGAAACAGCTCTCTCTGCTCTCTTGCCTGGACCTTCAGTGAGGAAAGAACACTCTCCCCACCGTGATCATCAACAAGGAAAGAACTCACTCTCCGCCGAGACCACCAACATGGAAGCATCTGCCCGTGAAACTGTATAAGAACTGCTAGCATTTAAAGCTGTACGCTTTGGGTTTTCTCTCCACCTTGATAAAGGGCAGAGAAATAAAGAGCTGTGTTTGTCCCTGAAAGGCAAAGGTGCCCGAGGCTTTTCCTTTCTCCCATCTCGGCCAGTGTCCCAAGGGCCGCAGGAATCCTCGCCCCTCACCCAAGGATCCCGATGAATTGTGTTTAGTATCTGTGTGCTTGGCAGCACCGCCCATCCGTACATCTGGGCTGGACCAGGAGGCACAGGTCCCACAATTGGGTGAGTTCTTCAAGAATTAAATCAGTCAATGGACATAAAGTGCCTACGCTCAGTGAATCTTACAGTGTTCCGGGCATTGCAGATGTTTCTCTGTAAACACACAGTGCAATGCTTTGTTCTACTTCACATTGTCCGTCCTCTGCGTGGGGCTCTCCGGACCATCACAAGCTCAGTGGTGGGAAAGCCGTCCGGAAGTCTGAAGGACTCAGCACAGGACCTGTGGACGGAGCACGTCTTTGAAGAGAAGCGAGGTGAAGGGCTTCCTCAGCTTCCCTTGGACCGTGGGTGCTGACGACAATTCATTCTCACTTCACCTGTCACTGCGGCTACTTCTCGGCCTCGATGGACCACTCAGCTAAAAATGAGAGGCGTGTTCTTCAGATGCGGCCCGCGTAAGTAGCCGCGCTCCCTGCGTTTCTCTGGACTTGCTTATTCTTTATTGGTTTCATTTTGTTTTGAGAGATGAAATACCTTTATGCTCCATCAAAGGAACCCCAAGGAATTTAGAAACCTTTTTTATATGAAGGAGAAAGGCAATAAAGACTAAATAACTAAAGACTTAGAACTTCTGAAATTTCTACTTCTACCATGAGAGAACCTGATAACATTAGGCGAAGGCTGAGCTTTCTGTTCAAAGATACTATGCACCTTTCCCTCTTCATCATGCAAATAACCCAGCTAATGAAAATCCCCAGCGGACGTTTGTTTATCTTCAGCTGAAAGCCCCTAGCTCTCTGCATGTCCACAGGACCTGGAATCCCACACTCAAGCAAACCCACTCACCGTGGCTTAGGTGAGTTCATACCTGGTACCCTCCTAGAACCCACTGGAAGCCTGAGTGGGTGTCTGTGTTCCACAGGGGACACAGGGGTTCCTGTGAGAGTCTGAAATGTCACCAGACAGCCAGGCCCTCAGCAGTGCTCAGGAGCACGGGCTTCAGAATATGCTCCTGGACTGGGGGGCGGTTCCCCCCACCCAGAAGCAAGCTCTGGGATGCCTATCAGGCTCAGAGCTGTCCCCGAAGGACTCCTGCAGCCCACACTGGTCACCCTCTGCATTGCTGTGGAGAGAAACCCTGTGCCCCAGGACCCCTGCTGGGGGACAGTTCTGAAGGGACCTAAAGGGAATTATTCAACCCTCAGCTTGCTCCTGATGGGCAATCAAGGATCTCCCCTTGATTACCAAAGGAGTGACATCTGGTTTCACTCTTTATTTGAATGTTACTCCTAAATTGGTTGCACCTAGCTCCTTGCACCCCCACCTGATTGTTATCTTGAGGCAGTTAAGGCAGCCATCGGAGGCTCGTGGCTGAGTGTTCCAACCCGCACAGCCTATGCCTGGGAAGCCAGGCTCATGGTGGAGTGTTCCAGCCCACATGGCCATGGCTGAGTGTTCCAACCCACACGGACATTGCCTGGGAAACGAGGCTCATGGCTGAGTGTTCCAACCCGCACAGCCTATGCCGGGGAAGCGAGGCTCATGGTGAAGTGTTCCAACCTGCATGGCCATGGCTGAGTTTTCCAGCCCACACAGCCATTGCCTGGGAAACGAGACTCGTGGTGGAGTGTTCCAACCCCGCATGGCCATGCCTAGGAAATGTCTAGACTGGGAAAACTAAAGAAAGCACACCTCAGGCTCACGCAGCCATGGAGATCCTGGTTTCCCGTTCTGCAGCTGGGAAGGAACTTGGGGGTTAATGTCTCCAGAGGATGGGGTCCCCGGCCTCTGCACCACCTAGGGCACCAGCACCCAGTGCTTGTCCTTCAAGCCGAGCACTGCCTACACCTCACAGTAATTCAGAGCTGGGTGTGGATTTTAACACCCATTTCTCTCAGAGGCCAGGACCCCAGGTGTTGTCCGGTAGGGCTGAGCCTACACGGAGGCTGTCAGACCCGCGAGACACCAGCGCTGAGGCTCTGACCCCAAAATGAAAGGGCAAAGAGACCATTCTAGAACATGGAAATTACACTGTAAGGGGACAAGAAGTTTCACACCGTTATTGGGGGCATGGTCTGGAGGTGCGGAGCAGAGCAGGGAATGATGGCGCTCTGAGATTGTGTCCAGCGCTTCCAACACCGTGTCCTTGTGATCAGATTTTATAAAAGCAGTGGCGAATCCCTCAGGCAGAGGAACAGAGGGTCGCTTTGTGCCTGGACCAACGCCTCCTCTTCATCTCAAGCAAAGCGCGTTGCAGGCGTGAGGCGCCTTCATGTGAAGGCCTCTCAAAGGCAAGGGCGTCTCCAGGGACTTCAAGTTTGAAACGCCTCAAGTGGCTTTAAAAGGAAAATTCACCCTTTATATGCTAATTGGAGGCCTATAAATGGTGAATTTTCCTTTTAAGGCCACTTGAGGCATTTCAAACTTCAAGTCCCTGGAAATGTCACATTACATGCCATGATATTTTCAGTCACATCATATGGTTGTGGAAGCTGGACATTGACTAAGGGAGATAGGAGAAGAACTGATGATTTTTAATTATGGCGCCGGAGATGAATATTGAATAGACCATGGACTGACAAAAGAACCAACAGATCTGTCCTAGAAAAAGTGCAACCAGAGTGCTCCTTGGAAGCAAGGATGGCTAGACTGTATCTTCTGTATTTTGGACATGTAGTCAGGAGAGATCAATCCCTGGGGAAAGACATCATGTTTGGGAGAGTGGCAGGTCAACAAGGGATTGGCTCGGTTCAGGAAACACAGAGAGAATGGCTCTCTGTTGAATTGAGCCATAAGCTACAAATGCAAACAGGTGTTGTTTTAAAAAATATTATTTCACTGAAAGGTGTGTGTGTGTGTGTGTGTGTGTGTGTGTGTGTGCGTGCACGCGCGCATGTGTGTAATATTAAAACAGAATCCAGGCACATCATGAAGGTAGAAAAGTAGCTGTGCTAGAAAAATACAGGATGCAGATAGTCGATAAAGTCAAGCCTTAGCTTTAGGTTTGGAAAATGGGCAGACACAAAAGCAGAAAGGATCACACATTTTATTTTCTAATTGGCCATAGGACATTCATAGAGAGAAAGATTCTGTGATTTTTTGTAATGAGTTGAAATGAGAGCCGTGAAGATAACACTAAAATCTACAGCTAATAAAGATACCATGAACTGATTTGCTATAGAGACATGGACTCCACTTCCAGTTTATAAGTTAGGAGACCGAAAGCTTTCTGTGAATTAAACTTCACGTAAGAAGTGTGACCTCGGAAGCAGATGTTTCTGGGCTGTTTATCCTTCCACGTACTGACCATTTCCATTTCCACTGGAAGATCCTTCTGTCAGACGGGATTACTTAGAGAGCACACCAACTCCTTTCCTTCCGCTGAAGGCTCCTCCCAGCTGCAGGACTGGGCAGACTGCAGATGTGATATTTCTGAGCTTCCTGCAGGTGGGGCTTGGTTTAAGCCATGAAGTTTCTCCGATAAGTCTTTTCAAATATTTCCTCCCCTTTTAACAGCTGAATTATGCCTTGAAGAGGATAATTAGTGTATATTGTTCTTGTTGTTAGGTGCTGTCGAGTCAGGTCCCACTCTCCAATTCTGTGCCAGAGACATGATCTATGTTTAAGTCAATTGTTGCAGACACTGAATCAATCCATCTATTGGAGGGGTTTCCTTTTTTGTAACTTATGGCTCAACTCAACAGAGAGCCATTCTCTGTGTTTCCGAGCCAATTCCTTGGATGGTCCCCTGCCACACAGCAGTACAGGAGTGTGAGAGACGCCACTGCCCCTTGACCACTCATTGTATCCCTGCCCCATGGCAAGGGGCTGTCCAGACCTGGCCTGTCCTTCCCACCACTGTTGAAAGTCATGAGTTCCTCTTCCTCTCCTCCTTTGGGATCACTTGTTTTTATTAACGTTCTCAGAAGCAGAGCATCAAGAACTGAAAAATCCATGTATCTTCTCAGTAGCTCCGTCATCCAAGCTCACTGGCACATGAGAATCAGCGGGCACTGAAGAGGTGCCCGGAGCCTCGGACTCTGCCTCAGTAGTCTGCAGCCGAGTCTCAGGAACCGTTTCAAGAACCGCTGCCATTCATCAGGAGCAGACACTTCTCAGAATGCCTCCCAGAGCCCCACTCGCTGTGCCCCAGCTTCTCCTGGGACTGAAGATCTGTGAAAAGCAAGGCAGTGCTTGAAGACGTGCGTGTCGTGTCATGAGCCAGGCAGTGTGATCTGCACACTGGGTGTGCAGCTTCTGGCTTTGTGACTTTGGCATTGGGCTCTAAATTTATGAGCTTTGGTTTTCTTTATTGAAAACTGATGTAAAGACCACGTTAAAGGTTTGTTGTTGTTGTTAGGTGCCGTCGAGTCATGTCCGACTCATAGAGACCCTCATAGGGTTTCCAATGGCTGACTGTTTCAGGATTGCCTCGGGAGTGGGTTGCCACGTCCTTCTCCCATTTTGCGGTGCTGGGAATTAAACTCAGGACCTCAGAGACTGCAGAGCAGCGCTCTACCAACTGAGCTAAATCCCAGCCCTACATTAAAGGTTTAGCATGTGGTAAACACTGAATAATTGTTCATGGATTTTTCAGCCAAAATTCAGCCCCACATCCTGAACACAGCAGTCCCTGCAGTACAGAAAGACCCTGATTTCTTTTCATTTTCAGGTAATACTTCATGTCTATTTAAAATAATTCTAAAGCTATACAGGCATGCAGATTAGTGCAGCAATTGAGAACATTTGTGAATTGAATAATTAGTATAAAACACTCATTTCCATCACCCTTTGAATAGTAAAAAGCCATTTCTCTATCAAATTAAAGAACGGTTCCAAAATACATCTAAGTCATAATATCTTCATGAGCATTTTCATCTCTTTCCTCTTTTTCTCATGTTTGTTTAGTCTTTTCTTATTTGCATTTTCTAACTATATCTCTCAAATAAAGTCATCTTAAAATATAGTTAAATCGATGAGTTTTGCTCTTGAAATACTTGGGTTCAGATCTCATCTCTTTCACATAGTAGAGTGACTTTGTTAAATCACCTGGGTCTCTCTTTGCTAAAATGAGTTTGCTGACAGGGTCTACCTGTGTTAGTCTGTGTGTTGCTGTGCCAAAGTAGCTAACAGGAACAACTTACGGAGGAAAGACTTGTCATAGCGCCCTGTATGAAGGGGCTCAGTCCACTCTGGTGGGGAGGCCTGGGGCGGAGGACTTCACATCATGACCATTAGGAGCAAAGAGAGAGGGGACTCGGGCTAACGTGAAACCTCCAAGCCCCACCCTCCTCTTAGAGGCTCCTCCCTCTCCCTACAGTCCAGCCTGAAGACCACGCCTCCCACTCACGGGCCTCTGGGGACATTCCAGACCCAAACCGCACCTGCTGCTGCCCTCAGTGTCTCAGGAGCAAGTGTCATTTATAGGGAAAAGCACAGCGTAAAGACAAGATTTTAATGCTATTCGTTTTCTCACATGTGAAATAGACGTTGACTTATAAAGGTACTCGATTAGAGAATATGTTAAAACACAATGGCAAAGACTTTACTCTTAGAACAGTGAAAGTTGACTGTTGGCTTTAGTAAGACCGTCACAGTCATTGAGTCCTCTAAGTCCGGCCATTAGGATACTCCGTGGCTTTCTACATTCAGCAGCTGACAGTCTGCACTTCCTGAATGACACAGGAAGGACATCTTCACCCAAACACCCCATGGGTGGGGGAAGCCCCACGTCACATACAGCACAGCCTCTTCCTGCTGCGGTGGCCCTTTCTCCTGGGGACACAGGCCCCTCTGCAGGCTGGTACGAGGACCTAGACAGGAGGTGGCCCGTGATTGCCGTCCATGCACAGCACTGCAGGAGGCTCCGCTGTGTCCAGGGATGAGGAGGTTGGGGTGCGTGCAGACCAGCGGGGCCTGGGGTCTGTTGGAGCAGATGTCTGGAGACTCCTCAAGCTGCTGCCAGGCAGGCCACCTGGGACTCAGGCGGACACATGGGCTGGAGGCATGGACTCCAGACTGGCTTGTTTATCGCCATGTGCAGAGCCTGGAAATGGCGATGTCCCCTGGAGGCCTGTGCAGGGAAAGGGAGAAGGACAGAGTGCCTCATATTTTTGGGTGGGGCAGAAATCGTCAGTGTGGCAAAGGATGCTGGAGCGCTCGGAGGGGAGGTGAACAGCCTGGTTTTCTTTAGAAAACTGAGGAGGAGAATGTGTTTCAAAAAGGGCAGCATGGTCAGATTCACTGAATGGTCTTGGAGAAAAAAAAGATTAAGGTGAATCCTAAGGGCATCTGTTGGTGTTGGCGTCTTGGGATCTGGTTTGGAGCAGTGTTGGTGTCCTGTGGCTAAGGACAGTCTGGGGTCAGGCTGCCTGATTGGGGCACAGCAAAGTCCTCTCTCTATCCCAAGACAAGACATCACCCTGGGAACATCAGGATCAAATGCATAACTTTCCTCTGTAACTCTATGATTGTTTATTTATTTTTTTTTTTTTCAGTACTGGGGGTTGAACCCAGGGCCTTGCACTTTCATGCTTTGCAAGTGCTGGACCACTGAGCTGCACCCTCAGCCCATTTTTTTTACTGTTTGAGACAGGGTCTCGCTAAGTTACGCAGACTGCCTCTGGTCTCCAACTTGGGATCCCCCCACCTCCACATCCCCAGCGGCTGGGATTGCAGGCGTGCACCACCACGCCCAGCACCCATGTACTTTTCAAAAACTGCAAATTCAAATAATGATCGCTCCTCTCTCTTTCTTATTCAGTGTCTTGCTACAAACAAAAATAGCACAATATTCCTTGTCCCTTCACTTAAGAAATGTGTTTGGTACAAGATGCCAGGCAGGTAAAACCAACGAGTGTTAGGCAGCACAGGCAGATTTCTTCAGAGGGTTAAGGTGACTGAGAAATCTGGAAACCTTCGCTCTTCTGGCTCTGGGTCAGAAACCCAGGCCTGCTCGCCTGGGCAAGGCAAGCTGGAGTCCAAGAAGTGCAGCAGCTCTTATGTTTCCTTGGGCGTTTGTCCATCATGAGCACACAGTTGTTAGAGAGGGTCCCAGGAGCAGACCCCAGGACCTTAGACCTCTCTGCATTTCCTGGCCCAGGAGCAGGAAGGACAGGGGCATCCTGCACAGGGACCGTCCCCCTGTGAGTTTATGCCTTTGCCAGCGTCTGGAGCTGGAGCATGGGATTTGAAAAAGGAGAGAAATACACTACACGTTTGCTTCTTCCTAACACGTTGGCGGGCTGGGATTTAGCTCAGTTGGTAGAGCGCTGCGCTGCAGTCTCTGAGGTCCCAGGTTCGATTCCCAGCACCGCAAAAATGGGAGAAGGGCCTGCCAATCCACTCCCAAGGCAATCCCGAAACAGTCAGCCATTGAAAACCCTACGAGGGTTGCTATGAGTCGGATACCGACTCCACGGCACCTAACAACAACAACATGTTGGCACCCGACAGTGTGGGTGAGCGCTCGTGCTCAGAGGTCTCATTTAAACCAGGATGACTTGAGTCAACAAACCCCAATATTGCATGTGTGGCATTTCTTTTGGCACAGACCTTAGCAGTGAACCCACTGACCCAGCTGCTACCCCAGTTCCTGGCTCCATCCACGGAGGGCTCAGGAGGCAAAAAGTGTGAAGCTTGCCTGCCCAGCGTCAGGTAGGCGCCTCCGGAGCGATGGGTCTAGTCGGGTTTGGGATCTGGGTAGAGGCTAGGTAGTGGAGGCCACCGAGCTTGGGGGGTCGGGGAACTGGGACTGCTGTGTCTTCTTCCCAGGCAGCAGGCCCTGAGAGTCAGGAGGGCCGCGTTAAGGTGTCAGGAGCCCAGAGGGCAGCAGGGCCTCAGGGTAGTGGACAGGCCAAGGGTCCTTCTCAGAAGCCCAGAATGTTTGCCAACAGAGGGGGGTCACCAAACCGGGTTCCAGCGCTCCCCTCGCGCCCAGAGGCGGCCACGATGGTCTCCCAGCTGCCTCAGAAGCCTGTCCCTGTCGCCCACGGCCTCCGCGCCCTCGGCATTGCGGCTGCCGGCACCCGCGTGGCCGCCACCGTCCCGGGTAGGAGCCACGACGTCTCCCGGCGGGAAATCTCGGAGCCCTTGCTCTCTCGGCGGCAGGAGTGGGCGGCGCTCCTGGGGGCGGAGCTCGTTGCCAGCCCAGTGCGCCCGGCGCCAGCGCCGCCCGCGGAGCCAAGCGCATCCAGAGAGCGGACGCGGCCGGCCAGGAGCGCGCCGAGCACCGGCGATGAGCGCCCTGGGGCCCGCGCCCCCCGCCGTCCCCCGCGGGTCCCCAGGCCGCCTACTGGCGTCCGCAACGGTGAGTAGGGACCCTGCGCTTGTCTCTCCCCGAGACCTCGTCCGGCCTCCTGTCACCTCCTCGCGCTGAGCCCTCTTTCTCTCCGGCCCCCTCTCCCGCGTCCGCGTCTCCCACGCTCCCTTCTCCCCGCGTCCCCTCTCCCCGCGTCCCCCTCTCTCGCGCCCCCCTCTCCCCGAGTCCCCCTCTCCTAATCCCTCTCTCCGCGCCCACTTCCCGGCTCTGGCCCCGCAGGCGGGCGCTCAGCTCTGCTGCCTGACGTCTCAGAGGGAAAGTTGCGGGTTTGCCTCCCATCTCCGGAATGGCCGGGTTTGGGGCGCAGGTGCTTCTCCTGGCCGCGTGGGAACTGGAATCTCCCAGAGTCTGGGCTGGTGGCCATCGTCCGGCCCTTCTTCCCCCAGCGGCTCCTGGGCCCAGGCGGTGGGGTGGGCTGAGCCCTCTTCCCCCCTGCAGCGCCTCCGGAGCCCCGCTGGGTCTGAGCTGAGCAGTGGAGGGGTCCAGCTGGTCCTGTCCTGCGCTGAGCCTGGCGCCAGGGGACCCCTTTCAGTGCCTCCAGCCACCCAGGTCCCACGGGCGCGCAGACTTCATGACAGATTTATGTCATGAAGAAGAAAAACGGAAAGTTCTTGGAAACCTTAGAGTTGGCGCCGTCTTGTCTTCAGCACGGAGGGTTCTGGAAATGATTTGAGAGCAGCAGGTTGCCAGACCTCAGGAAGCCGTGCTATGGTGCAGTCCCTGCCACCTGCTTAGGACTCCCCATAGCTCACAACCCCCAAACACAGCTCCATCTAACTGCCCTTTCAGGGTAGCAGAAGTGTCTGAGGGGACTGCGCGTCCCCACCTGTCAGGAAGCTTCTCTCCTCGGCGGCAGTATTGACCAGTGCATGGCGGCATTTCTAAAAATGTGCAGATGTGGATGGGCCTTTTGTGGGAGTAGTGTCATTCTAGCCTGCAGCCGTAGCCCTGTGGCATCCGATCCCGTCTGATCTCGGAAGCTAAGCAGGGTCGGGCCTGGTTAGTACCTGGATGGGAGACCGCCTGGGAACACCAGGTGCTGCAGGCTTGGGAGAAGGACCTGGCAACCCCCTCCCAAAGATCAATCTGCCATTGAAAACCCTATGCACAGCAGAGAAGCACTGACAATAGTGTTTCCCCTGTTGTACAGAGGGTCGCTATGAGTCGGATTCCGACTGGACGGCACCTAACAACAACAACAACAACAACAACAAGTACCATTCTGGGCTACTCCCACAGCATCTTTAGGTTTGTGTGAAATGCAGACTTTGTTTTTTAAGTGTTTTATAATATGGATAGTTACCCAACTACTGCAGATGCGGCTCAAACCCTAGAAAATATACTTGGATTACTCGGGAAAGAACTGGAGAAAACAATGTAGAAGCTCTTGGGTTGCTGGCTTTCTGTCCTACTGTTGTTATTAACTCTAAAGGGCTGCCCTGCATGGTTAGTAACTAGATTTTATGAGAAGTATTCTTGCAAGAAGTTTTGTAGATAACATTGTAACTATAGTGGAAGAGTTGAAAGGTGTTTTTAATTTACTTTATAATTTGATACAACTCGGTTGACAACAACCTCAGCTTTCAAAAACATCTATCACCTGCAGGTATTTAAATGAATACATTGAGCCGTGGGTTGATTACTTTAAGGGAGTAGTGGATACGTTGAAAGACCTGTTCAGTGCTTTGTAATAAGAACCTTCATGATGTGGAATAATCCTCAGAACTACGCCTGAAGGAACTGTTGTCTCCGCGGAGGCCAAGTGCTTCAGTAACAGAGCAAGATGTGCTAAGAGATCTGATGCTACTTTAAGCCTAATGTGTGGTAAGGCTTGGATTCTTATTCATTTAAAATGAATCTGCTAAGGTTTCCCATTTGCACATTTGTCTTATAAACGTCAACATTCTCAGCAAACAGTGTAATTATTGCTTAATGGTACTGTACTTTGAAGCAACTTTAATGGCCAATGACTTCTTTTTTAATCCTTGGGGCACAGACAACCTTGCAGAATTCCTTATATTCTTATCAATAACTATGTTTAATATCAGTAAACTTCCATAGTTACATAGTCATTTCAGTGAAAAGAACTTAGTGCTTCTAATTAGAAAAGTGACAGCAAAAGATGTTACTGAATCCATTATATTTCTAGTCATATTTTTTTCTGAGGTCAAAAATATAACACATTGATTATAATGACCAATTATTTGAATGATGAGAATTTGGCCAGATTTGAGTCTCCAGTTTTTCTCTTTCCCTTTAGGTAAATGTTCTCAAGTATTTTTCTAAGTTAGGTCTGGCCACACAGCTCTGCCTCAGTGATCCCTGTATTCTTGGGGTCATGCCATAGCTGGAGAGCTTTCAGTTCTGTGTAGCAAGTGGCTTTTGACTTTACGTTCAGACCCTGGTATTGCCTTGTTGTTGTTGTTGTTAGGTGCCGTCGAGTCCAACTCATAGTGACCATCATAGAGTTTTCAATGGCTGATTGTTTCAGGATTGCCTTGGGAGTGGGTCGCCACATCCTTCTCCCATTTTGCGGTGCTGGGAATTGAACTCGGGACCCCAGAGACTGCAGAGTGGTGCTCTACCAACTGAGCTAAATCCCAGCCCAAGCAAAGTACAGCAGTTACTTTGTTATTCTTAGGTGCCATCAAGTCGGGTCCCACGCAGAGACCCTCATAGTGTTTTCAATGGCTAACTATTTCGGGATTGCCTTAGGAGTGGGTTGCCACGTCCTTCTTCCATTTTTGTGGTGCTTGGGAATTGAACTGAGGACCTCAGAGACTGGAGAGTGGCGCTCTACCAACTGAGCTAAATCCCAGCCCGGTATTGCCTTAAATTTGGATGTTCTGCTTTTAAATGACCACACTTCCTCTCTGGTTGGAAGCCTGAAGCAGGTCCAGCCAATAAGCTTCTGCTTCAGTCAAGAGCCTGCCCATAGACGGGCAAGGAGACACGGGGTCATTTTAGAGGTGCACTTAGTAATGGCACACTTAACCATTATTCATCTGTTACGGCAGAGATAAACTGAGTATGGACTGCAAGCTTCTGGTAAGTTACCTGTTTGTTTCATGCTTTTGAGACATGTTCCTCCTTGCTGACACCTTTGATTTCATCTGTACAATTTTTGTTGATGTCTGTGGCATCACTGGCTTGTTGTTGTAAGGTGCTGTCGAGTCGGTATCTGACTCATAGCGACCCTCATAGGGTTTTCAATGGCTGACTGTTTCGGGATTGCCTTGGGAGTGGATTGCCAGGTCCTTCTCCCATTTTTGCGGTGCTGGGAATTGAACTCGGGACCTCAGAGACTGCAGTGCAGCGCTCTACCAATTGAGCTAAATCCCAGCCCATCACTGGCTAGGTCCACATATTTTAAAGCAAGGACTGACCTGAGATTACCAAGAGACACGCTGCATCTGGAGCATTTGAACAAGAGCCAAGTCAAAAGCATGCTTATTTATTGACACTCTCAGACATTGAGGTTGCCTTTCTGAAAGATGCATGCAGAGCAGCAGCCCCTATCTGCATGTGTATGTAGACTTGCTTTAATGCAGATGAGCTTCCCAAGATGGGCCGTGAAGCACCCTTCTAGAGAGGCTTGTGGGGTGGCGTGGAAGTGCCCAGGATTATTGTTTTGGAATGGGTACCTTTGCTGTGGGTCAGGAAACAATGTGGTGGTGGCTTTCCTGCAGGCCTGGGCGGTGAACGGTCCCACTGGAGAGGGCACTTTGTGTTCTGTTGTGTGCACTGGCACCCAGCAGGTCCACTGTGCTTACCTGGTGGTTTTGTTCTGACATGGAGTTCAGTGTGCAGGAGAACTGGAGAGCCAGGACTGGGAAGCCCTGTGCATCTGGCCCTTTCTCGCTGTGGGTGTGCAGGCCGGTTCTCAAGGTCGGTTGGACTCTCTGACCCCTCACAGCTTGCCATCACGAAATCTGTTCTTTCCAGATAATAATTGTATATGTGTGTGGGGTACAGTGTGGTGTTTGCACATATGCATACGTTGTGGAACGATTAGGTGATTCCTACCCCAGAAACTGCCTACTTAATTAGACTTTAGAGGTATTTTGTTGAGTCAAACTCAAGAAGGAAGGTTCAAAGAGAAAAGGCTTTTAGGGGAAAGGACGCCAGAAATTTTGTGGAAAATATATTTGCATCTTCCTTGCTGTCCAGCTTCTTATGCGCCCCGCCCTGATCACAGTTTTGGAAGGAAATGGGGAGATTGCTCTCTGCCAACACTAGGTGGCACTGTTTCTTGGCACGCACGCACGTTGCTTTAAAACTCTGAAGCCAGCTTATCCCTTCTATTTCTGCTTAAGCTGGCCAGTGCTGACATGATCTCCCCAGGGGCCACCCAGGCACCCCGCGGGAGTGCAGCAGCGCTGGCATCTCTGCCTCTGAGAGTTGTTGTTGTTGTTGTTAGGTGCCGTCGAGTCGGTATCCGACTCATAGCGACCCTCTGTACAGGGGAAACACTATTGTCAGTGCTTCTCTGCTGTTCATAGGGTTTTCAATGGCAGATTGATTTTGGGGAGGGGGTTGCCAGGTCCTTCTCCCAAGCCTACAGCACCTGGTGTTCCTAGGCGGTCTCCCATCCAGGTACGAACCAGGCCTGACCCTGCTTAGCTTCCGAAATCTGATGGGATCGGATGCCACAGGGCTATGGCTGCAGGCTGCCTCTGAGGAGAGGGTACCTGAAACCCTGCCACGGACCGGGACTCCCTCACCCCGTCCAACTTCCTGTCGGTTTCTCTTGTACATTTCAACAGAGGCTATGAAAAAATGTCATGAAGATTATCATGTGAGCCGGGCACGGTGGCGCATGCCTGTAATCCCAGTAGCTTGGGAGGCAGAGGCAGGAGGATCGCAGGTTTGAGACCAGAGGCAGTCTGTGTAATTTAGGGAGACCACGTCTCAAAAAGTAAAAAAAAAAAAAGGGCTGGGGGCGCAGCTCAGTGGTCCAGCACTTGCAGAGTATGCAGCCATGAGGATCAACCCCCAGTACCATACACACACACACACACAAAAAAAATGATGACATTCCCTTGTACAAATGGAAGAAGTCATTCCACTAAACAACAAATAAGTGTGGATAAATGAGGGAATGGACTCAGGAGGAAAAAATTAAATGAAAAGATTACCATGTGATTTTTTTTCCCCCAGTTAGGGCCACTTGGCAAAAGAGACATTTGTAAGGGACCTATATATGAGAGAAGGATGTCATGGTCCACTCCCAAAGCAATCCCAACACAATCTGCCATTGAAAACCCTATGGATCAGTACATAGGGTCACTATGAGTCGGACCTGACTCCAGGACACTTAACAACAAAATGTTATTATTCACTGTTGTTGTTCTTAGGTGCTGTCTAGTCAGTGTCCTACTCATAGCAATCCTATATACAATAGGCAAAACAGTATTGTTGGTGTTTCTCTGCTGTTCATAGGGTTTCCAATGGGTGATTGTTTTTTGGGAGTGGGCTGCTGGGTCCTTCTCCCAAGCCTACAGCACCTGGTGTTCCCAGGTGGTCTCCCATCCAAGTACTAACCAGGCCGAACTCTGCTTAGCTTCTGAGACCTGATGGGATTGGATGCCACAGTGGTATGGTTGTAGGCTATTATTCATTAGCTACATTTTAATTAAGCAAAGAATTAGGATTTAAGAAAAATTAGTATGCCCCTTATTTAATGTAACCAATTATATATATTTATTTTAATATGTAATTATAGTAAGGCAAATGATTATAGCGTGTCAGATTATAATTTTAACACGTAAGGTATTCAACTTCAGAGATATCTTACTCCAAAACTGCTGAGTTTTCATTCTGTTTAACCTGCTTTTATCATACTGATTTCTCTTTGCTTGGGACCTAGTGCAGTGTCTGGAGTAGTATTTAGTCTCTGTGTGTGTGTGTGTGTGTATGTGTATGTATGTATACATATGTGTGTGTGTATATATGTGCATATATATATATATATACATGCCTGCAGCCATAGCCCTGTGGAATCCGATCCTGTCAGATCTCAGAAGCTAAGCAGGGCCGGGCCTGGTTAGTACTTGGATGGGAGACCGCCGGGAACACCAGGTGCTGCAGGCTTGGGAGAAGGACCTGGCAACCCCCTCCCAAAAATCAATCTGCCATTGAAAACCCTATGAACAGCAGAGAAGCACTGACTATAGTGTTTCCCCTGTTGTACAGAGGGTCGCTATGAGTCAGGTACCGACTCGACGGCACCTAACAACAGCAACAATCTCAGGAGAAGCCTACAGCCATACCACTGTGGCATCTGATCCCATCAGATCTCGGAAGCTAAGCAGGGTCGGGCCTGGTTAGTACCTGGATGGGAGACCGCCTGGGAACACCAGAAGCTGTAGGCTTGGGAGTAGGACCTGGCAACCCACTCCCAAAAATCAGTCTGCCATTGGAAACCAAAAGAATAGCAGAGAAGCACTGACAATAGTGTGTCCGCCTCTCTGAGCTGGACACAGACTCAGTGGCACCTAACAACAACAACAACATGGACCCACCCAACCTGGTGCATGGCCACACGTGGTCAGTGAAATAGATGGGGTGCAGGCCACTTCTATCACAGGCACCTAGTTGCCAGGCATTCCTGCCCACCAGTGACCGGGCTGGGAGTCCAGGGTGGTGTGGGGTGGAAGGAAGTCAGCATGGCTACGTCCACTCTTTTCCTTCTCTGCCTCAATGCACTCGGAGAGCACTGGAGAAAAGCGGGTTGACCACAGACATTATTGAAGTTTCCTTTCTCCAGAGCTGTGAAATTATTGCTTTTCCTTTAAGCTTGGGAGGTAAATGTCATCTGATACTTCTCAGGGGCAGTATTGAAAGCTTTAATATCTGTCCGGTTACAGATGTCTCAAAAACTAAATAGAAAGGGGAGTTTTGCGGATGCCCTGAACTTACACTTAATGAAGTCTGAGTTTATTCTGCTGTTTCCATAGTTTTCCACCTATTCCATTTATAAATGGTAATGAATGTCTTCTACGTGACATTCCCCTGGTGTGGGCTGCGCCTTGTGTTCCTAGGATTAATGACTGTCAGATTGTTAAAGAATTGTGCAACTTTAGGTAGATAAGATATTCAAAATTTCTAATGGATGAATTCTTAGAAATTAGGTTATTTTACATAAAATATATGCATTCTGGAGCACTTCTGTGGATTACAGGTGCGTGGTTGAAGTAAAACCAGTCTCAAATCCAGGATATTTGAGTTGTCGCCCTCTTCCACCCCCGTCTTACCCGTGAGTCAAGGTGTTGTGTGTTGGAGGCCAAGAGTCCCATCACAGCTCAGCCCAGGACTCCTTGTGAGGTGGGCGGATCAGAGAAGACAGGCCCTCAGCAAACGGGAAGGAGAACAGGCTCCCTCCATAAACAGGACAGCGTCTGAGAAGGGTCTGCTTCCTGTTGTCCGGGTAGAAGATGTCTAAGTCATTGAGCCTGCTGGAAACACACAATGATAAACTTTAAGTGGAAACACCTACATTTTTATCCTGCCTTATATTCAAGTTCAGGAGAGAGTGGAGTGTTTATCACTTGTTTTACCAAGAATACAATGGCTCCTACATAGCTCATGATTTGCTCCCGATGTTGGTCTGAAATGTTAGCTCCCCAGGAGCTGTTATGTGTTATAAGTGTAGAGCTGTTAGCATGTGTATTAACATATGTTCTGAAACAATGGGATGTAGGGAAAACCTGTTCTAATGTTTGTCATCCTCTCCAAAAGGAAAAGACTTTGCTGTCCTTGAAAGACGTTGACGGGGAGATACTGAGGGATGTTGTTGTTGTTGTTGTTGTTGTTGTTGTTGTTGTTGTTAGGTGCCGTTGAGTCTTGTCCAACTCATAGCGACCCTCATAGGCTTTTCAGTGGCTAATTGTGAGGGAGAATAAGTCATTCACCAAGCCCGTGTCCTTTGCACTCTGCTGCCGATTCTAAGACTTGTGCATGTTGACTTGTTAATCTGCATTGACCAGCCTGTTAGGGAGATGCGCTATTTACCTGTGGAGGAACTGAGGCAAATAGAGGCTAACTGTGTAGATCAAGGTTAAAGCCAGTGACTCTTGGTGCTCAAATTTGAGTCTCAACCATCTCCCTTTCAGTTTTGTCATGTTATCCACCCTGTAGGCTGCTTTGCAAGTGCTTTTATGCTACTGTTGAACCTGCTCTATTATATCTCAGCTTTTCATAGACAGGGTGATTTTGGCTAAGAAATGTGGCCTTCTACAAAGGGCTTAAACAAATATGTGAGAAGAATGACTGCCCTCCATCGTGACCAGCATTGTTATCAAGTGAACCGCAACGTGGTGTGATTTCAAGCTTGGGCAAGCTTTATTCAGGTGCCATCTACTTTCCATTTTCCTAGTTTTTAATTTTGCTGTGTACAGCTTCTCTTCTCGACTTACTCCTTGGGGGGGTGCGCGTCTCTCAGTCCGGCCCAGATGTTCTGATGGGCAGCGCTGCCACGCACACAGATATTAAACACAACTCACCCTGAACCCTCGGGTGAGGGGCACGGACTCCTGTGGCCCTCAGGATGTCGAGGAGATGGGAGAAAGGAAAAGCCTCAGGCGCCTTTGCCTTGCAGGGACAAACACAGGTCTTTATTTCTCTGCCCTTTATCAGGGCAGAGAGAAAACCCAAAGTGTACAGCTTGAAGTGCTAGCAGCTCTTACACAGTCTCAAGGGCAGATGCTCCAGTCTTGGTGGTCTCAGTGGAGAGCGAGTTCTTTCCTTGTTAATGGTCATGGCAGGAGAGCGTTCTTTCCTCACTGAAGGTCCAGGCGAGAGAGTAGAGAGAGCTGTTTCCGCATCAGTTGTCCAGGCGAAAAAGGGAAAGGTTTGAGCTGCCGCAGTGCAGCTCCTTATATAGCTCACCCATGGAATGGCCTGAGCCAATCAGCTTTGAGTCCAATTGTCCAATCAGGTTCGGGGGATTTGTGAAGGGTTTTGTACAAATGTCCAACCAAGTTACTTTCATTTTCCCTAGATTTCTAATTTACAAACCAGATCTTCAAAAGCCATTTTCCCAGTTTTGGGGTTTTTGCCATATTCCTCCCAGTTTTTCCCTACACTCTTTTTTCGACCCATCAACGCCCACACACATGCCCAGGCATACCCACAAAAGGGGTGCACACTCATGAATGTGTGCCTACACCCACACATACACACATGCATGTGCACAAGCACACAAGGCACACACATGCATACAGTACTTGCCTACACACCCACAAGGACACACAAATGTCACCACACATGCACAAGGCCAGCCATCACCGCACCCATGCAAACATGTTGGCAGGTACATCTGCGTGCACACATGGAGACACACCACACACATGAGGTCAGAGCACACACAGGCACACGTATGTGCACATGTGCCCCTGCTGCAGAGGTGCACACAGCCATGTGCACATAGGCATGCATACATGCATGCCCATCTGCATACACACTTACACATGCGTATCTGTGTGCACACAGGGAACCTATGCACTCAGACATGTGCGGGCTCAGGTATGCTCACACAGGCGTGTACACAGGCACACGGTGTGCCTATGCATCCACTCAGGCTGGCACGTGTTCACACACCCCTCCTGGTTTCCCTAGAGTTCATCATGTCCTCAGTGCACATCCATCTCCGAACCTGAACTCCAGTCTTCCAGTGAGTGACTAGAGTCACTTGCCTGCCGTGGCAAAGCCCTAATTAGAACGCTGGGGTCCTTGCTCCCTTGATTTTATTTTTAATGTGCATGCAAAAGTTACAGGCTGCTTTGTCATACGTGAGATCGATTTCATATAAAATAATCTTTCCAGTTGCCTATGTGTTAAAGGGGATTTAGCTCAGTTGCTAGAGCGCCACTCTGCAGGATCCAAGTTCCTGGGTTCTTTTTCCAGCACCACAAAAATGGGAGAAGGATGTGGCAATCCACTCCCCCGGCCATCCCGAAACAACCACCCATTAAAAACCCTCTGAAGGTTGCTATGAGTTGGACAGGACCTGATGGCACCTGACAACAACAACATCAGTTAAAGGAACCCCCTCAACTTTTCTTCAAGAATAGTTGGGGTTTTAGAGACATGCCCTGTTTCTCCGGACATTTTATGTCCCCCGCTTGGGGCCCACAGGTGCCTCTGGATGCCTCAGCTGCACCTCCACTTTGCCTCCTACGCGAGTCTGTCGCCCACCTGCACCTCTTGCTCATACACGTGGGCCGTGCCCCAGGGCCTTTGTGACTGAGCGCAACTGAGTAGCTAGCAACGCAGCGGTGTGAACGCTCTGCTGGAAAGCGTCTGGAGACTGTGACGCTTGTTCCCTGAACTGCTCCCTGAATGGTTCCCTGAACAGGGTGTGTTGTACCCACTGGTATTGTACCCACTGGTCTACACAGTGGGTTTTATAGAAAAGAGCAGCCTGGGACAGCCGCTTCCTGCGTGCAGCCCGCTGGTCACTCTAGGTAACTTCCCCGGGGATTCCTGCTGGGCGCGCTTGGCTCCTCTCAGCGCTGACTACGCAGCAGTTCAGTTACTGATGGTCACTCAGTAGGAGGGAGTAGCCCAGCAGCAGGCACTGAGCCTTCCAGATCTGCAGCTCCACCCCCAGAGCGGAGCAGGGCTCGAGGCCTCTGATCCTTCCTCAAACTCACGGAGAGCTTTCACAAGCTGGCAGGAGGCCCCGCTGGCCGGTGTCCCTGCAGCCCTGATCTTGCCCTCAGGACCCCTTTTCTCTGCACGGAGGCCAGACGCTCTTCCTAAGCATGGCCCGCATTTGCTTTGGTCCTGTTCCCTGCCCCTCGGTTGCTCCCATTTGCTAGGCTGAATCTGAGTCCTGAGCCCCTCCCAGCTGTATTGGGTCTTTAGTCCCGCCTCCTATCAGGGGCTGGATGTCAAGGGCAGCGTGTGACAGTCACACTTAGAGGCTGGCCCAGAACAGGCTGGGTGAGGGAGAGGAGAAGCTCGGGTGCCTGACACTGTGAGGCCTGAGGAGTCCAGGAGAGGCGCAGCCGGGGCAGACAGCAGAGGTGGCCTAGAGGAGAGGTGGTCTGGGCGGTCGCACCACTCGGTGCCAGGGCTGCGGACCATGGCCTCGCCTCTGTTGCTGGCCCCTTGGCCCAGAGAGTGGGCAGCAGGAAACCAGGCCTGGACCAGGAAGCACAGGAGGAGACAGGTGGCTCAGGAGGGGGCCCTCGTCACTGCTAATGGGCCGGTGGCCTGTGTCTACCCTGACTTTAAAGGTGGGGCCTCAGAAACCATGTCTTAACCCCAGGGGTCGCTTGTGAACCAGGTGTTCTTTGGAGAAGACAGGACAAGGAAAGGAAGCACTGCTTCCTGCGGGCACCGTCCTCTTCCGGGAAAACAAGACATTTTCTTCCTAAGAGCACCCCATCCTGCGTTTAACCCCTTAACTGCCAATTTCGAATCAGATATATGGCAGTAAATATTGTATTTTCAGAAACACTTCATCATGATAAATGAAACAACACTAGGATCGTAGACTGTATCACTTGCCAGAAAAGATTTTTCTGTGCAAAATTATACTATTGTTGTTAGGTGCCATCGAGTCGTATCCGACTCATAGCGACCCTCATAGGGTTTTCAATGGCTGACTGTTTTGGGATTGCCTTGGGAGTGGATTGCCAGGTCATTCTCCCATTTTTGTGGTGCTGGGAATTGAACTTGGGACCTCAGAGACTGCAGCGCAGCGCTCTACCAACTGAGCTAAATCCCAGCCCCGGAATTACACTATAGGACATTTTTATTCTCGAGAAAATTTTCTTTCTTTTTTCCAAAAGAAAGAACCTCAGTTTGTAAAGACCAAACTCCAGTCATCAAGTGTTGGCAGAGAATCAAATATATATAAATTACTTTCTTCTTAGGCACAGTCTAGTATCTAAAGCAAAAAGAAAAACCAGCAAGACCCACACCATTCTCGAAAAGAGAACAGCTCCAACTCCCTGGCATAGCCACGCCTTCCCCAGTGAGCACAGGTCAAGTTCCCTCAGGGGAAGCCATGGCACAAATATCCCGGCTCTCGTTAACTATAAAGACCAGACGACTGTCTTTCATGACTTATTTACATATTTATTGCAAACGTAGAAACAGGCAGGAGCAGCTTCAGTAATCAGGACACCTCCTATGGAGAAGTCTTTCTTCCCCCTTGGGGGTTGCCTCTTCTTTCTAGGAAGTCTGAAAACCAGTGCTGAACTTGAACTCTGGGCCTGCTGGTCCCCAGCGTCACCCTGCTCAGAGCCTGTTTTCAGCCCTCTTAGTGCCGGGCTAACTTCCCCAAAAGAGGGCCATGTTGCTCTCTGACTTCAGAGGAGGTGAACAGAATAATTTTTTTTTTTTTTTTTTTGATACTGGGGGTTGAACCCAGGGCCTCGCCCCTGCGTGCTTTGCAAGTGCTGGACCACTGAGCTGCATCCCAGCCCTTTTTTTTTTTTTTTTTTTTTTTACTTTTTGAGACAGGGTCTCACTAAGTTACAGACTACCTCTGGTCTCGAACTTGTGATCTTCCTGCCTCTGCCACCCGAGCCTCTGGGATTACAGGCATGCGCCACCATGCCTGGCAACAGAATAATTTTGAAAGAGAAATCGATTTCTGATAAAGGGACTCTCAGAGCGTCGGTGGGAAATGTGGCTTTCTCAGGCTGATATAGTATCGCTCACCCCCCACAGGAATGAGTCACCCCATCTTCCGTGCAGAACTGCCTGGGAGCAGACTCTCAGGGAACCCCAGGCTGGCTGCTTTTCACCCGGACACTCTCGACTGGCTGAATGTTTCTGCTGTTGCTCAAGTACTCATAAACGCGCCTTAATTTCTGACAAGAGTTGTTAAACTGTGGAGGCAAGTAAGCATTGCATTTAATGTGTTCAGGTTCATGGACAAGAAAGAAAACATAAGAAAATGCTCTAAAGAGGGAAGGAAAACATATTTTATTTGTTTTTATTATTTTAAGGAAAATACATAATTTTTCCATGCAAATAGTGTTTCCTCACACACATGCATATACATGAGAGAGAACATGTCATTACACACACATATGTGTACATATATATATATGCCATTGTTGTTGTTAGGTGCCATTGAGTCAGGTCCTACTCATAGCGACCCTGTGTACAACAGAGTGAAACCCTCGCCCACACTCTGCCATGCCCAGCACTATGTCAGTGCTTCTCTGCTATTCATAGGGTTTTCAGTGGCTGATTATTTCAGGATTGTTTGGGAGTGGGTTGCCAGGTCCTTCTCCCATTTTTGTGGTGCTGTAACCCCAGGGCCTCAGAGAGTGCAGAGCAGCGCTCTACCAACTGAGCTTAACCCCAGCCCCATACACACACATGTGAGACAGAGAGAGAGAGAGAGAGAGTAGAGAATTTCACATTTACCAAATGTCCATTTTCGTCCCATGACTTCTTGCACAGGATCGGGGCACAGTGAGATGTGCAGGCGATGTGGGGCAGTGTGTGCCCCCTCCAGGGCCTGAGCAAGGCCACTGCCCTCTGGTGGGGTCTCCCAGGGATGTGGGATGCACTAACAGAAATACCTGGAGTCAGTATTCTGTTGCAGTTTTTCATGTGAAACCACACCGTTTATGCAGTTGATCTTGACTGACTGGAATAGCAAGTGTCAGTTTATATAGATGGTAGGTCTCATGCAGCGGTCGACATCTGGAAACTTATGACGGAGACAGTCAGGATTAGGTAAAAGGGGGAGAGGCTGGAAAATGCACAGTGCCTCTCTGGACTGTTCAGGAGTGCGTGGGCGGGGGCCTGCTCACTGGGGGAGCTGGAAACTAGCATTTTTAGTACTCTCTGGGATTCTGTGAAAAGCCAGAGAAGGTTGCTTCATTAGCAAGTGGAACTTGTGTTTTACTTGCTGAAATAGAGGATTTGTTCTTTCAATAGAGAAGACAAAATGCAGCCCTGTTCTAATTAAAGCACAGATTGTGTTGTTTAAGAGAATGTCCTTGGCATTTCAGAAAAATAGAGCATGGCGGGGAAACCGATAAATACTTAGCATTTTTACAGTCCATATCTAGGGGCTGAATTGTGTAGAATATTCAAAAAACACAACAGCTTTTTTCCTAATTGGTAGATTTTTATATTTAAATTGCTATTACTTTGTTGCAAACCCATAAATGAGTAGTGCATCACATCATTATGTATATATATATATATATATATATATATATATATATATATATATATATATATATATGTACATATATGTTGTTGATAAGACCAATCAAATCTACCCCATCTCATAGGGACCCAATGTAAAACAAAATGAAGCACTGCCTAATTCTGTGCCAGGCACATGATCTTTTATGTTTAAGCCCATTATGGCAGCCCTGTGTCAATCCATTTAGGTGAGGATATTCCTATTTATTGTTGACCTGCCACTCTCCCAATCATGATGTCCTTCTCCAGGGATTGGTCCCTCCTGACTACATGTCCAAAATACATAAGAGGCAGTCTAGCCATCCTTGCTTCCAAGGATCGCTCTGGTTGTACTTCTAGGACAGATCTGTTGGTTCTTTTGGCCATGGTATACGCAATAATCGACTCAGCGGCCCATGCATTCTTTTAGAATTTTTACATATGAGGTAATTTCATCTGCAAGTAGAGATGATTCTGCTTTTTCCCTTCAGATTCGCATCGCTTTTATGTCTTCTTGTGTGGTTATTTTTGCTGATACTTCCAGAACTGCGTTGAGTAGACGTGGGAGAGGGCGCTCTTCTTTTGCACCAGATTGTAGAGGAAAAGCTTCTAGTTTTCTCATTGATAAAGAGGTTAGCTATGGGATTTTCCTAAATGATCTGTATTGTTGAGTTTCCTTCTACATCCAAACTGTTTATATTTTTCATCAGGAAAGGATGTCAGACTTTGTCCAGTACTTTCTCTGCATCAGTTGGGATGATCCTATAGGTTTTATCTTTCATGTTAATATCACATGTAACATTGATTGATATATGTATGTTAAACCAGCTTTCCATGCCAAGGATAAATCGTAGCTGGCCATGATTATGTGTATGTGTGTGTGTGCGCGCGCGTGCGTGCACCATTTTTCGTGTGGTATCAAATCTGTTTTGCTGATATTTTATTGAATACTTTTGCACCAATATTCATCACAGAAACTGACCTCTGGTTTCTTTTTCCTATGATGTCTTTAGCCTGTAGCCATAACCTTGTGGCATCTGATCCCGTCAGATCTCGGAAGCTAAGCAGGGTCGGGCCTGGTTAGTACCTGGATGGGAGACCGCCTGGGAACACCAGAAGCTGTAGGCTTGGGAGAAGGACCTGGCAACCCCCTCCCAAAAATCAATCTGCCATTGAAAACCCTATGAACAGCAGAGAAGCACTGACAATAGTGTTTCCCCTGTTG